>CM033641.1:39648876-39884541 GCA_019512145.1 Engystomops pustulosus | reverse complement strand
TGACATCATCTATTGTCAGTAGTGATGTAATGATGGGTCAGTGTTATCTATATAGAGGTCATTGTACAGGGAGGGGGAGGAGATAAGCTGTGACATTATCCATTATCAGTTGTGGAGGAAATGATAGTGTTTTCTATAGATGTGTTCCATTGTAATTCTCAGCCTTGTAATGAGCTGTAATGACTGCTTCAACAAAAAAAAATTGGAGGCTTTTGCTGACAAAATCTCTGGAATCAGATATAGTAGTTTGGAAAGACCTGAAACAGGTGTAAATCTTTGTAAAATCTGTGTAAAACTGGTAGTGACAGTAGAAGGCCTCTGAGAAGTCCTTGGTCCAAGCTATGGAGGGACCATAGCTTTGAGGGACACAAATAATGATCAGGTCAGATTAGTAGGTGGTGTGTGAGTTGGCAGTAGTTGCCCGAGGTACGATGTGCCCCAGTATATTGTAAACACTGTGAACCCAGCCACGTAAAATTTTGTAACAGAAGGAAGTTGTATTCACAAAAATATTAATGTTTATAATTAAATTCAGATATTGCGGTTACATGAAGGTTTTTGCTAAATCAGGAAAGACAGTGTGAAGGGACATTCTCAATGACAAACTTCCCTCTGCCTCATTGACAACCTTACCTCTTGTATTTCCTTCTTTATATTTTTTCTAATATATTCAATTGGAATACTTTTTTCTTTAAATAAATCTTTATTCAATTTTTTTCACTATACAAAACGTTAAATTTTAAGAACAATTATGCAATATTTTTTAAACCGTAATTAATACATACAAAGTGCTGAGAATTTCTATAATAAAACATCATATCCATAATGTATTGATATACTTCCATATAACCCCCACCCACTCCATCCCAGAGGCACCGATCACGCAGCGAGAGGAAGAAATAAATAAGGTATAGAATGAGCGAGTATACTCGTCCGAGCTTGATGCTCGTTCGAGTATTAAGGTACTCGAAACGGCTCGTTGCTCGGACGAGTATTTCCCCTGCTCGAGATCGAGCATTTAATTAAAAAAACACAGTGAAGAACAATGAAGAATAGAATAAAAACAGTGAACACTGTGAACACAGGATCATTTAAGTGAAAAACACAGTAAAGAACACAGTGAAGAATAGATTACAGATGTTCGGCACATCTGCTTACTTGTCGGAAGATACGCGCGGAACGGTGCGAACAAAATAGTATGTGAAGAACAATATATATGTGTGAAGAACACATTGAAGAACACGGTGAGCAGGACAGAGACACCGGGGAGCAGCACAGAGACACCGGGGAGCGGCACGGAGACATCGGGCAGTGGCACGGAGACATCGGGCAGTGGCACGGAGACATCGGGCAGCGGCACGGAGACATAGGGGCACGGAGACATAGGGGCACGGAGACATAGGGGCACGGAGACATCGGGGCACGGAGACATTGGGGCACGGAGACATCGGGGCACGGAGGCATAGGGGCACGGAGACATAGGGGCACGGAGACATAGGGGCACGGAGACATAGGGGCACGGAGACATCGGGGCACGGAGACATCGGGGCACGGAGACATAGGGGCACGGAGACATAGGGGCACGGAGACATCGGGGCACGGAGACATCGGGGCACGGAGACATCGGGGCACGGAGACATCGGGGCACGGAGACATCGGGGCACGGAGACATCGGGGCACGGTGACATCGGGGCACGGAGACATCGGGGCACGGTGACATCGGGGCACGGAGACATCGGGCAGCGGCACGGAGACATCGGGCAGCGGCACGGAGACATCGGGGAGACTTCAGTGGAAGAAGAGCAGCGGATCCCGGGACAGCGTATCTCCCGACAAGTAAGCAGATGTGCCGAACATCTGCAATCTATTCTTCACTGTGTTTTTCACTTAAATGATCCTGTGTTCACTGTGTTCACTGTTTTTATTCTATTCTTCACTGTTCTTCACATCTGCTAACTTGTCGGGAGATAATATACGCGCGGAACAGTGAAGAATAGATTGCAGATGTTTGCATACATCTGCTAACTTATCAGAAGACATTCTTTTTCAATTAATTAACACATTTTATTCCCGAACCATGGTCCCTTTGAAAAATGCTCGAGTCTCCCATTGACTTCAATGGGGCTCGTTATTCGAGACGAGCACTCGAGCATCAGGAAAAGTTCGTCTCGAATAACGAGCACTCGAGCATTTTAGTGCTCGCTCATCTCTAGTGCTATTCAATAAAGGCCGCTTGTGGTTGGGTCCCATGACCTTCAAGGTACAGCAAAGATTGCTCAAAAACTGTTGGTTCTGAAAAATTTAAGTAAGCCTCCAGGTGGCTGTGGAAGGCAAAGCCATTGAAGATTTTCCCAACAGTGCTCATGGACCATTAACTCCCTGTACCACAATGTTTGGGGGAATTTTCGCCACTAAGACGATACATACAGGGGACAATTACTTGATCCTGTACTATCGGAGTTACATCCGGTATATATAGCTGGCGAGGGGGAGCTGGCACTCACATAGTTCTGGCTGCTGAAAAAAAGGGTGGCACTCAACTGTAACATAACAGTGACATGGGTACTTTATCCTGTACTGTCTGATTACATCTGTGATAAATACTCGCATAGGGGGCTGCACAAGTCACAATTCTGCGGTGCTGCAGTCACTGTGTGTACATACATATCATTACTTATTCCTGGTACTGGGATCGCTGTCTGGTTACAGCACAAATCCTGTAGATTAATACGTCCCAAGCTAGCACTCACTATTCTGCTAGCTGTGTCAGTCACGTGTGGAAGACATACATGGACATTACTAAAATAAACCTGGTACGGATCCTGGGGAGGTTGCATCCTGTATAAAAATGAGCTCCAGACATAGCACTCACTAAGTTCTGTGCTGCTGTGCAGATCACTGTTGTACTAGAAACCAAATGACAGTTACTTACCGTGTACTGAATGCCTGAGTTAATAACCTGTATGATCCGGCCAGAGCTGACACTCACAATATGTCTGCTGGCTAGGTGCAGTCCGGCCTAAGTGTAGACATACAGTGAGCATCTAACTCTCGCTAAGCGATCCTGATTACATCCTGTAGTATAAGACCCGCAGAGCTACACTCCCTATTCTTGCTGCGGGCTGGTGCCGTCACTGTTACATCATGACATGCTTATCCTGTACTGATCCTGAGTTACATCCTGTATAATACTCCAGAGCTGCCTGCACTATTCTGCGGCTGGATGCAGTCACTGTGTCATACTGACATTACTTATCCGTGTACTGATCCTGAGTTTACACCTGTATTATAACCCCAGAGCTGCACTCACATTCTGCTGCTGGTGCAGTCACTGGTGATCATCACATGACATTACTGTAGTCCTGTACTGATCCCTGAGGTAATCCTGTACTTATCCCAGAGCTGCACCTCACTTAATTCTGGCTGCTGGTGCAGTCACTGTGTCATAACATGACTTACTTATCCGGACTGATCCTGAGTTCATCCCTGTATTATACCCAACTGCTCTCACGTTTCTGCTCTGCTGGTGCATCACTGTGTACAATACAAATGACATTACTTATCCTGTGACTTTGATCCTGAGTTACAATCCTGTATAATACTCCAGAGCTGCCATCACTCATTCTGCTGCTGGTGGCAGGTCACCTGGTGATACATACAATGACATTAATTATCCCTGTACTGATCCTGAGTTTACAAATCGTATTAACCCCTAGGCTGCACTACTCACTATTCTGCTGCTGTGCAGTCCACTGTGTACAACATGACATTACTTATCCTGTAACTGATCGAGTTTACATCCGATTATCACTCCAGAGTGCACCACTCATTCTGCTGCTGGTGCAGTCACGCTGTGTACGACGATGACATTCCTTATTTTACTGGATCCTGAGTTACAATCGTATTATAAACCCAGAGCTGCCACTCACTATTCTGCTGCGGTGCAGTCACTGTTGTACATACATGACATTACTTATCCTTACTGAGTCCGAGTTACATCCTGTAATTATCTCTCAGATCGGCTCTCACTAATGCTGCTGCTGGTGCAGTCAACTGTTATCATACATGACCTTACTTATCCTTACTATCCTGAGTTCCATCCTGTATAAATACTCCGAGCTCACTCACTATTCTCTGCTGTGGTGCAGTCACTGTGTACAACAATGACATTAACTTATCCTGTACTATCCTGAGTACATCCTTGTATTTAAACCCCAAGGCGCACATCACTATTCTGCTGCTGGTGCAGTCACCTGTGTACATACATGCATTTTACTTGTCCTGGTAGCATGATCCTGAGTTACATCCGTAAATACTCCAGAGCGGCCTGGCACTCAACTATGGGGTGCTCTGCTTGGTGCAGTTCCACTGTGGCACATACAATGACATACTTATTCCTGTACTGATCCTGAGTTACATCCTGTAATATACCCCGAGCTGCACCACTGTCTGCTGGCTTGGTGCATTCCTGGTACATACGGACATACTTTATCCTGTACTGATCCGAGTTACATCCTGTATTATAACTCCAGAGCTTGGTCACTCCTATTCTGCTTCTGCTGCATGTGCAGTCACTGTGTACTACATGACATTACTTATCCTTAACTGATCCTGAGTTACATCCTGTATTATACCCCAGACTGTACTCACTATCTGCTGCTGGCTGCAGTCACTGTGTACATACATGACATTACTTATCGTAGCCTGTACTGATCCTGAGTACTCCTGTATTATACCCCAGAGCTGCACTCACTATTCTGCTGCTGGTGCAGTCACTGTGTAACATACACTGACAGTTACTTATCCTGGTACTGATCTGATTACATCCTGTATTATAGCCCCAGATCACTCACTATTTTCTGTCTGCTGCTGGTGCCGTCACTGTTTACAATACTATACATTCTTATCCTGTCTGATCCTGAGTTCATCCTGTATTATAAAACCCCAGAGCTGCACTCACTATCTGCGTCTGTTGCATTCACTGTGTACATACATGACATGTCCTTATCGCTGTACTGAATTACTGATCCTGAGTTACATCCTGTAAATCTTTTATTTTATATAAAATTGAAAAACATTACAATAATAAACATAAATGAAGCCAAAAAAAAATTACAAAAGAACAAATATAAACGAAAATAAACTTACAAAACCTCCTGGACCAGCCACACACACACCACACACTCAGCATAAGAACAAACAAAACCCTCACCCAGTCCCACCACCTAATTTTTTTTTTTTTTTTTTGAAATACACAGCAAAATACACATAAACGAATAAGAAATAAACACAGAAATAACAATGAATATATAACTGAAATAACATTAATAACATTAAATAACATAAAATTAGAGATGAGCGAGTATACTCGTCCGAGCTTGATGCTCGTTCGAGTATTAAGGTACTCGAAACGGCTCGTTGCTCGGACGAGTATTTCCCCTGCTCGAGATCGAGCATTTAATTAAACAAACACAGTGAAGAACAATGAAGAATAGAATAAAAACAGTGAACACAGGACACAGGATCATTTAAGTGAAAAATACAGTGAAGAACACAGTGCAGAATAGATTACAGATGTTCGGCACATCTGCTTACTTGTCGGAAGATACACGTGGAACGGGGAGATATCGGGCGCAGCAGAGACACATCGGGCGCAGCAGAGACACATCGGGCGCAGCAGAGACACATCGGGCGCAGCAGAGACACATCGGGCGCAGCAGGGAGACATCGCGCGCAGCAGGGAGACATCGCACGCAGCAGGGAGACATCGCGCGCAGCAGGGAGACATCGCGCGCAGCAGGGAGACATCGGGCAGCACGGGGGAGACATCGGGCACCAGGGAGACATCGGGCAGCACGGGGGAGACATCGGGCACCAGGGAGAGTCAGGAGACATCGTCAGCACGGTTTAGACATGTGCAGCAGGTAGACATCGTGGCACTCACGGGGAGACATCAGGTGCATCAGCACGGTGGAGACATCGGGCAGCACGGGGGAACATAAGCAGCACTGGGTGAGACTCATTCAAGCACGGGGGAGACAATCGGTCGAGCACGTGTGAGTACTCGGCAGCATGGAGACAATCGGCAGCAGGGAGACATCTGGCAGCAGTAGACAATCGGGCATGCAGGGAACATCGCGCTGCAGCAGGAAGACAGAATCGGGCACAGGGATACATCCGTGCAGCACGGGGGAGACTCGGAGCACATTGGAGACATCGTGCCTCACTGGGTGAGACATCGGCACACAGGGAACTCAGCGCACGCGCAGGGAGACATCGGTCAGGACATCGTCGAGGGAGACAATCGGGCCAGCACGGGGGGGGAGACATCGTGGCAGGAGACAATCGCAGCGGGGGGATGACAGGAACATCGGGGCAGCACTGGTAGATACATCTGCGCATCAGCATAGGACATCGGAGCACGCAGGGAGACATCGGGCGCAGAGACATCGGGCAGTACACGGGGGAGACAATCGGCATCATAGGTTGGACAACGCACTCGTGGAGACATCGGATCGGGGAGACATGTCACATGCTCAGACTGGACTCATGCACAGGGGGAAACATCGGGCAGCAACGGGGGTAACCAATCCGGGGCAGCGACACGGGGGCATAGCATGCAGCAGCTCGGGCAGCACGTGTGGCTCAGAAACATCGGGCAGCAGTGGACAACATCGGCAGCACGGTGGAGACATCTGGACAGCAGGCGACTCGGATGGGAGACATCGGGGCAGCACGGGGAGACAAGAGCATCTTAACATCCGGGCTAACGGGAAACATCGGCAAGCAGGAAACAGGAGGGGAGACATCGGGCAACACGGGAGACCAAACGCCGTGATAGAACAATCGGTTCTACCAGGACATCGTGCACAGGGGAGACATCTGGCACGCACGTGGGGAGACTCGCTGCAGCATTGAGACATCGGCTGGTTATCATCGCACGGGAACGGACACGTACTGGGCACCTGGAGACATCTGCAGCACGGGGAGACATCTGTCACAGGGATAACTCGGGCAGCAGGGACACAGGGAAATCGGCGCGGGATCGGCACACGGGGAAAATGGGCACACGGAAATCGGTCAACACGGGGACAATCGGACCGGGGAACATCGGCCAGTTATGCATGCGGGGCGTGGAGACATCGGTCAGCAACGGGAGACATCAGTGGCACGTGAGACATCGGCGGTGGCAGCACGGGGAGACTTCATTGGAAGAAGAGAGCGGATCCGGGACAAGCGTATCCCCGACAAGTAAGCAGATGTGCAGAACATCTGAATCTATTCTTCACTGTGTTTTTTCACTTAAATGATCTGTGTGTCACTGTTTTTATTCTATTCTTCACTTTTTTCTTCACATCTGTAATTGTCGGAGATAATATACCGCGGAACAGTGAAAATAGATTGCAGATGTTTGCATACTCTGCTAACTTATCAGAAGACTTCTTTTTCAATTAATTAACACATTTTATTCCCGAACCATGGTCCCTTTGAAAAATGCTCGGTCTCCCATTGACTTCAATGGGGCTCGTTATTCGAGACGAGCACTCGAGCTCTGGAAAAGTTCGTCTCGAATAACGACACTCGAGCATTTTAGTGCTCGCTCATCTCTACATAAACTATAACTAAATCCTCACGCCCCCCCTCCCACCAGACCTGGTCTAACGTCCAAGTTCGCGTTAATAGTCCAGACCAGTGCCGCCAGGATTGACAGTCCAAGTCCCGTCCACCTCCTCCCACCTAAACACCCCCAAAACCAACCAACCTAACAACAAAACTATAAAACTACATATAACTATATACACACTGTACACAAGATACAAACACATTAACAATCAAACATATATCCAACCACATAAAGCCCGGGTCGGCGCCTGCAAGCCCAACATCACTATAGACCTCAGACACAAAACAAAATCTACAGTGCAGCAAAGCCCAACACCAGAGAGAGATGACAGACTAAGGGACACTAAAGGAGAACCCCCTTCAAGGAGAGAAGGCCCTCCCCTGCCCAGCCTCCTCATACTCCAAGGCGCCCCTTCACCAGTCACCCAGATGTTTCCTAACCACCTCACCACCGGGAGGATGTTACGCTGGGTCGATACTAAGCACCGTGCGTCCACTGTGGTACCTGACCACTAGACTGACTAAGAATAACGTGCGCGGTCCCGGCCACCCGGCCTCTTGAATGCTCAAGGGCCCACTCCGCATAGAGAGACCGGCCAACCCGGGCCAATGGGATGGAAGCGCCCCACCTGGTTGTACACCTCTTGTTAAAGGCGCACTGAAGCAGGAAGTGTCCATGCTCTCCACGGCCACGCACTCCTCCCAGGGACAACCCCTTTCCTCAGAGCTCTACACTTCAGATTGTGCCCTCACCCAGCTTTCCATGGAGCAGGCGCAAGTCAGTCCCAAAACTGCAAGGGATCCTGATGGGAATTCAAAGAAAGACCTAAACCCCCCCCCAGAGTCCCGACTTGTGCATCCCTGAGGCCAGAGGCTTCTGGAAACGGGACAAACAGAACCCTCTTTTGTCAAGGCTTTTCCTCGACATGGTCCTGATCTCCCACATTCCCCAGACCCCACGGCGATCACCCTTCAAACCGGGTAGCGTAAGCCGGAAGATGCCCATCGGTTACGAGATCTTCACATCGCCCTCCCTGTCTCCATTCCTGGAAGAAAGGCCTAAAACCATCCCCGCAGGAGTATAAACCCACGGGGAGCCCTCGTCTATTTACATAGGTTTCTACTTGATCTTAAAAAGGTATCACTAGGAACACCACAGGGTTGACCATACACAACCTCCTGTGCTCCTCCGTGCGGATAAGTAGCCTCCCTCTTGATAAGGTTCAGCCTATTCCCCATAACAGCTGGAAAGAACAGAACCGTAGACCCGAGTCCAGAGGGGTTTCTGGCAACATGCACACACTGCCCAATAAATCATCAGCGGGAGCAGGTAGGTTTTAATCAGATTAACCCTTTCCCTAGGTTCAAGCCAACCTTTCCACTGGTCCACCTTTGGGCGGGCATCTTAAGCCTGCCGTCCCTTTTTGCATGGGGAATCCCCCCTGGCCAAATTCGTGGGCGAGAACTTTGGCAAGAGTCTTGGGGCCCTGGAAGAGTGTCCGGAATATCCAAGCCGGACCTCCCTCTCCCGCCAGATACTCTCCACACTTTATCCCCGGTTATCTTGGACCCAGAACCTCTGAGTATGGTGCAACCTCTGACATCACCCATTGCCCTCCCCTCCTAAGACACAAAACGGTGTACATCATCGCATACCGCTACCACCCTCAGAGTGGCTTCCGGTGCCCCGCCTGGTCCACCCTACTCCCACCCCAACGGCCCACGATCAACCCTCCTAAGGAATGGGTCATCGCGAACACTATAAAAGTGGCTCAGAGGACAACCCTGGCGACGCAACCAGACCCAACCTCAAAAAGCGCCAACAATCCACCGTTCACAAGCGGAAACTCTCTGCCCCTGCATACAAAACCTTTAGCCAATTGACAACTCCCCCGGCAGGCCGTACCTCAGAGGACGACCAGAGGTACTCGTGGTTAACCGATCAAATGCTTTGCCTGATCCAAGGACAGCAAGTACCCCTCCAGTACCACCCTCCCTGCTCCACTTCCCCGCGGACACAACGCACAGCACTAAATGTACTGCGCTGGAACAGAGCATGCTGGTCCCCCAAAGGAGCCGGTGGTGCAACTGCACGCACCAGCCGATTAAACCCCACCTTTGCCAAAACCTTTCTGTCCGTATTGAGAATCGCTAATGGGACTCCAGGTCTCAAACGAGATCGGTCCTTACCCTTTTGACAGGATGATCAGGGCTGACCTCCTCATTGACCTTGGGCAGAGCGCCCCTAGAAAGACATCATTGAATACCTCAGTCAAGGGGGGACCAAGGCGTCTCCTAAAGGTCTTATAAAACTCGGATGTTACCAGTCCGGACCGGCGTATTTCTGAGGCGAGCCCTCAATCGCCATGGCTGTCTTCCTCTTCCTAATCATCTCTGTCAAAACATCAGATAGGGTCTACTCCTGTCTCAGGGGCAGTTTCAGCAGGAAAGCCGACCTACATCATCCGATCTCAGATTCTCCTGCCCAAGAGGTGTGAGTAAAGGATTGACGACCTCCAGAATCCCTGATCTGGACCTTTAACAGGGACCCATACTGTCAACAGCCCGTGACACACTTGTACCATTCACTGACAATCTTGCAGTTTCGTGTACGGTCGGTGCGACGCGGTTATGTCCCCGGTAATCCCTCTCAAAAAAAAAACCAAAGATGGCGTGTCTATCGTACTGACCCACCTCTTCAGCTAAGGATTTCACTCTGGAGATGTCCTCACACTACCTCCAGTCGAGACGAGATGCTCGAGTTTCCTCCTCTAGACCCTATTACAGGCGGTACCTGTCCAGGCTCTGAGGCTCGAGAGCGGTCGGAAGAATCTCGCCAACCACTTTTCTTGAGCATCTCCCACCACTTCTGACTTACATGCTCACAAGCGCCCATAAGTACCTGGCTCTGAAAAAGGCCTCAAAGGATTGTCTGATCTTCCCCGCTGTCTTTCATCCATGAGCGACGAATTGAAGCTCCAGTAGCCTCTTCCCATCCGGGGGGTCTCTGTAACATTCAGAAGAAAAAAAAATTAAGAAGTGTTCGGAGATCCCCTCACAGCGACACTGCTGAAGAGATGGCTTCCCCTTTAAATAAAACTGTCTGATTCTAGACCTGCAAGCTGACCAACCTATAATAGTGCAACCCGATGGCCTGGGGGTGTGCCGGATTGGGACGTCCACCATGCACCTCACTGGCTATGCTATTAAAGCGACGGTATCATAAGTCACTTGTCTCTGAACCTCCCCTAATCCTGGGACCATCGTGACAGCTTGAAGTCCCCTCCAAAGACCCACCTGCCGACTTGTCAAAAAGGAGGGCTTGATCCTCATAAAGATACACTTCTCTGTCCCCACTTGCTGGGGACAATGTTAGATAGGCGAGTTCTTTGTCCCTTTCAGTGAGGCATCCAGATCAGTGCACCTCGTCCACATTTCTACGCAATAACTCGTCGGCATTCTACCGTTGCGGAAACAAGGACCTGCACCCGCTATAACGGCTCCGCCGCAGAGAACCATAGGAAGCCCGTGTCTTCCATTCCCGTCTTTGCTTTAAACAACTGCAGCCAAATCTGGCAGCCTGTCTCCTGCAAAATAAATGTCGGCTTCAAACCCGGCCAGAAAAATCAAAGGCCGCAATCTAGCCCATCAGACTTACCTGGCACATTAATGGACCCATGCGTCAACGAGTGGTGCCGCCATCATGAAGTGATTGAAGTTTAGACGGCTTTTTTTCTTACTATTTCCCTTCCCCCTACTGTCCTCTGGAAGATGATCCCCTTCTTTTTTCCTGCATTAGACTTGGGGCAAACTTCTTCTTTAATAAATTGTGGTGTCCAGAGTTATTATTGCCCCCCCAAGGACCCAACCCGGACCACCCTCTCCCTTCGTCCCTTTCTCCTGACTCTGGATCATCCTATCCCACTCTGAGGACCCGCATCCCCCAGAGGATAGAGACCCCACTTTGGCGCGGCGCCCCCTGCGCTGCCAGCCGCACCGAGAAGGATCCGAGGTAGGACTTACCCACCCCACCTACCCCTCCTTGCCGTAGGATGCGTATCTCACGACGTGGTGAGGAACTGTGTTTGGGAACATCAACCAGGGTGAGGAAGTTTTCCGCTTCCTTAGGTACCTTAGATCGCCGCGTATTTTTTTCTTTTTCTGCTTGCGCTTATTTCTAGCGCACATCCTTTATCCTCCATACATACTCTCCATAATGGAGATTGGAGCGCATGCACCTTTCTCTTCTCGCGCTTAGCCACCTCCTACCTCCTCAATCCAACTCATTGCCCTCAGGCCTCAGTAGCCAAGAACCACCTCTAGAGGGACCAAGGGTCACCCCAGCAACCTGAGGCTTCCCAGGTCTCTCCCCTTTTTGTCTGCTTTCAAACCGCCTCACTGAGAGGCACTTATTTCTTAGCTTTTCTTCACAGGCCCTCATCCTCCCTCCACCTCTGCTGGTACCCTCCCCAGCAAAGCCAACCTCATGGCTCTCCTCCACTGGGGTCACAACTCATTGGCAAGACGAGACAACAGCTAAAGGGTGACCGACTCACCACACAGGTTTCCAACCTACATGCCTTACAGGATCAGCGAGAATGACTAGCCCACTCGACACAAAGCGCACATTCTGCACTTGGCAGCTGGCGCTAAAGTGTGTTGGGTCAACCGCACCTGTGACAGAACCATTCGGCGCCCCTGTATAAGAATCAGGATTCGCTGTCCGCCCACGAAAGGCTTAAGAAGGAATGTGGGCTACTGTGCCGCCTGAACATTCAACTTCTTCATAAGGTCCAGGCCCCAGACCAAATGCCAAATTTCACGCGGTTTTTCTGAGGTACCTGTACAACCTACACATACGACTGAGCCACGTCATGATGTCCAATGCAAGAAAGTGAACCGTTTACTGGTCAAAACGTCACTTCTTGACTGCGTTTTGGCGACGACAACTGCTTGCACAGCAAGCCTCTCGCCATGCGGGCTCGTTCTTCTTTGCCAGCTCTAATCGACCAAAGCTCTAAGAGCCCTCCGCCGACAAAGCTACGAATCAGACTACCGGAGTAACCATAAGGATTATCAGGCAAGAGTTCACTACCCTGAAGTTCTCTTCAGAGGAGCTCCCACCACTTGACCTGGGTGGGCATGCTCACTTGCCCCTCCAGCGAAGACGACCACATGTCCTACGGGTAGCTCCGGGCCCGGTTTGTGGTAGAAGACCATAACAGTCCTCTCTCGTCCCCCTCCCCCTCTTCTTTTCTTGTAAGGCGCAGGCCATGCCTGTCTGTCGCAAAGGACAGTACATCCTCGATCTCTCCCCTCTACAATTGATGGACTTTTCCCCTCATCCTGAGAGCCTCCGAAGACGCCTTTGCAAAACCTATTCCCAGCAAGCCAGGAGACAAGTAGTTACCCATTGCCCAGCGTGGACACTCGCATAGCTCCTTATGGGCAGCGGCCACCACCACTGGGGGTGCAGATCGGACCATCACTCTATCCAGGATCCCCCAATCAACCATTCACCACCCCCCTTCCCACATATGCACTACCCACCACTCTCTACCTTCCACACCGCCAAGCCTACCACCTCCTCCGCTCACTTGCATCACTCACACCATCTGGGCCAGGAGACCTGGGGGTGCCTTCGGCGTCCTGTACACTGTGGGTAAAGGAGGATCCACTCTCGCGATAGCTGATACAGCCTGATAAAGGTCAGCTCAGCCCCCCTATCTTTACTTTGTGCCCTCCTGCCCTCATGTGCATTAACACCTGGTTTGTCACCGCAGTTTATCTAAATTTGCAGCATGCTGTGGGCTGGATGGAAAGGGGCCTCTTTGCTTTATTATACTCCGGAGCAGTCGTTATGGTCTCTCCAGGTCAGATGCACCAATACAAAATAACACTTTTTTCCCTGCGCCTTTCCCACAGGCTGTCACAGGACGGCTTATGGGAGGCGCCTGCCCACCACAGCCCCCACAGCCCCATCAACTGCCGTGCGGTCACCGGAGCGCTCATCGTCAACGTTTCGGACCCCGCGGGCTGAGGAAGGTGCTGCATCCACAGTCACACTTGTGTGCAAAATCGAGAGATCCGTCCCGCGGTGGGGCGAGGAAGAACGCGGGGGGGGGGGAACGGTGTTGGACGGACCGCGGGCGGGCTGGACGGGGGGGTGTGGCGGGGGGAGCGGACTTTTTGTTCAGGTCGGTCACGGATGAGTACCGGAGGACCTGCGGATTGTTTCTCCTCGTTGACTGTGTGGGACGTGTCGCTGTTGGGCTCCTTGGGCGTCGGGTGGGTATCGCCGATGCCTTCCCTGCACCATCCTTGCTATACACAAACAAGGCTGTGCTCTGGCGGGCCATGATGGAACGTAGCGTTGCAGTCCTCCCCGCACCCTGGCATCGAGTCCACTGCAGTCATTCATTCTGGCTGGGCAACGTGGGCTACAAACGACAGGCTGCAAACTGCTTGCCCGCCCGGGAGGAACAGGAGAGGACGATCTTCTTGGCTCTCTCTCTCTTTCTCATTTAGGTATGGATGTCGTCATCTGGCATATATCATCCCGAAGAGAATTCCTGAAGTGAACTGGGACTTCGAGCGACGTATTTGATCCATAGCGGCCCCCCCTGGTCCGCTGTCATCACTGTGCCTCCTCCAGGTTGGCAGAGACCGAGCCTGATGAATGCGCTTGCTCTGCAGCACCTGTCGTGCGCAGGCTGCTGGTTTGGTGCAGCCAACCATACGGAACACTGCAGGTCTTCCTCATCCTCCCCATCAATCGCCAATCATCCGCCTGGTCTCAAGGCCCCTTCACCTCATTTATCTTTTCTGTGTTTTTGTCCGGTCGTGGGTTCTACTTTATATCATTAGGGGTTTTTCAATTCAGATTCTTGCCATCTAACATTTGGCATATCTAACTTCGACGTGGAAAAGAGCGGGTATTGTTTCAGATATGTTTTGGTTTTAGAATCAACATTAAAACTTTGCCTCTAACGTACAACTTCACGCAGCAAACAACTAAGATTTCAGTTTACCTTCACCGTCTATACACTAACCCTGTAACATCACTGCCAGCTTGGCCTTTTCTATTGTTGAATGTGTAGAACAGAGTCTACCTGCAGCTTGGACCGTACAAACATCTGTGGAAATCGTGGTCACCATAACTTTGTTGTTGCACGCCTGCCGAACTTTAAAATGCATTTGTATTCCAGGTTTGATCTGGAACTTGTGTTTGAAGTGAGATATCTCATACTAGAGCCCATCCTCTCTGAGTTGAGAAGGGCTTCTAGTGGATATTACAGCAGAGAGGAGGTCCGGGACAATTTGTTGTAACAAATCTAATAGGAGATATATAGTACAAAGTGTTTCATGTTGAATAGTACAAAATTGGGTTGCAACTTTTAACATTTTTAAACAAAAAAAGACTATTGGTGGAGGCTTAGAAGTTGGAACTATACTAGTCAAACACTTACCTGTTTTAAGGAAAAAATGTCAGTAGGAAAAATATATTTGAGTTGTATGGAGACAGAAACTCCTGGGCGGAGATAACAATATCACTTGGACTCGAGATGACAGAAGTGCAGGAATTCATGGAGGACGTTTAGGGGACATAGGAAGATTACAGAGACAGGTGATAAAAACACATCAACATCCATCCAGCCGCCCAATGATCAATCCAGAACGTGTGCGCCAGAAATCCGAATCTGCGCCCCCTGCACACTACACAGGCAACTGTACATAGTGAACACTACACGGTTCTTAGTTAAGGACCTGTTACCACCCCCAAAAAGACTCCACCAAATATGTTCCCCATATCCTCTCCCTAAGCCCCTTTCTAGCTATGACATTTTTTTAAAAAAATTTCGGTTGGCAAATTTGTTTTTAATCGATCCAACCTCTACCAAATAAGAGGTCGGATCCTCGTATCCTGTTCCCCTGGCATTCGCCTTCTCATGAGGGGCGGCCACACTCCCCCTCCATGCCCCTGTCAGCGGGACCTGTAAAATAGCTGGCGCATCGACAGCGGCCGCGCCATGCTTTTTGAATGTTATATATAACATTCGGCCGAGCGCTGTGAATAAGCACTGCGCGGCCGCATCGCTTCAGTTGCCCCGCATCACGGAGGCGCTAGCGGAATTTTCTTATGGCAGCTTAGTTTTTTGCCTCCATTAATTACAGGCAGCACCTTACTGGTACATGTACAGATGCCAAACAGTCCAATTGTGGAGCAGCATGTTGAGTATAATGGATCAAGTCCAATGGTGGGTGCACGACTCCAACAAACCAGATCCACCGGTTTGTAAGGTCAGATATCAAATGCAAATGAGCAGCACTCCGGTAAGTATAAAGGTGATCTTTATTCACCCATGCCAAATAAGGTGACGTTTCAGCTCATCCATAGGCCATTATCAAAGCATTGTTACAGGTGCCTTTATAACGCAGGTTTAAATTATACAGACCACTGCCATTTGCATAGGTCTGTATAAAAACATTTCCTATTCATTTTGGCCTTCATTTTTAAGTAAATATGTTTCATAGTTCATAGTTTATACGGTTGAAAAAAAGACACTTGTCCATCAATTCAACCAAGGAGAGGAAGGGATTGGATGAGGAAAGGATTTAGGGGAAACAATTCTATATAACATAGCCATCAATGTTATTTGGGTGGAAAAGGCATTAGACCCTCTTGAAGCTCTCTGCTGTCCCTGCTGTGACCGCGCCTAGGCAGGCTATTCCCAGATTGACAGTTTCTCATAGTAAAGCCTGTCGCCTCCGGTGATTAACCTTGTTTTCTCCCGACGGAGACTGTTATTATTCTCATTGACAATCCAATCTGCCCCACACTGGGAAAGAAGTCCAACCAAAGATGTCCATAAATGCTGCTATATGTAATAATGAAAAAAACATAAAAGCATTGATGAAAGCATATGATGAAAAAAAAGGCGCAAAAAGTCAGGGAAGTCAAAACAATAGCAAAATCTATGAGTAATTAGAAAGCATTGCCCTTGAGGATCCAAAATGTGTTGTTTCTTAATTAAATAAAGGGACCTACTTTTTTGCGCCATATCTTTGGCCAACAGGGTGTAATGCTTGTTTTGCTTTTTCTCGCTATATATATACATATACACTCACCGGCCACTTATTTAGGTACACCTGTCCAACTGCTCGTTAACACTTAATTTCTAATCAGCCAATCACATGGCACCAACTCAGTGCATTTAGGCATGTAGACACGGACAAGACAATCTCCTGCAGTTCAAACCGACATCGTAATGGGGAAAAGGGTTTGATTGGTGCCTTTGAACTTGGCATGGTTGTTGGTGCCAGAAGGGCTGGTCTGAGTATTTCAGAAACTGCTGATCTACCCGGATTTTTCACGCACAGCCATCTCTAGGGTTTCAGAGAATGGTCCGAAAAAAAAACATCCAGTGAGCGGCAGTTCTGTGGGCGGAATGCCTTGTTGATGCAGAGGTCAGAGGAGAATGGGCAGACTGGTTCGAGCTGATAGAAAGGCAACAGTGATCAAATCGCCACCCGTTACAACCAAGGTAGGCAGAAGAACATCTCTGAACCCCAGTAGTCGAACTTTGAGGCAGATGGGCTACAGCACAGAAAGACTAACACCGGGTGCCACTCCTTTCAGTTAAAACAGGAACTGAGGCTACAATTTGCACAACCTCATCGAAATTGGACAGTAGAAGATTGGAAAAACGTTGCCTGGTCTGATGAGTCTCGATTTCTGCTGCGACATTCGGATGGTAGGGTCAGAATTTGGCGTCAACACATGAAAGCATGGATCCATCCTGCCTAGTATCAACAGTTCAGGCTGGTGGTGGTGGTGTCATGTGGTGGGGAATATTTTCTTGGCACTCTTTGGGCCCCTTGGTAACAATTGAGCATCGTTTCAACGCCACAGCCTACCTGAGTATTGTTGCTGACCATGTCCATCCCTTTATGACCACAATGTACCCAACATCTATGGCTACTTTCAGCAGGATAATGTGCCATGTCATAAAGCTGGAATCATCTCAGACTGGTTTCTTGAACATGACAATGAGTTTCCTGTACTCAAATGGCCTCCACAGTCACCAGATCTCAATCCAATAGAGCATCTTTGGGATGTGGTGGAACGGGAGATTCGCATGATGGATGTCAGCCGACAAATCTGCGGCAACTGTGTGATGCCATCATGTCAATATGGACCAAACTCTGAGGAATCTTCCGACCTTGGTGGAATCTATGCCACAGAATTGAGCAGTTCTGAAGGCAAAAGGGGGTCCAACCCGTTACTAGCATGGTGTACCTAATAAAGTGGCCGGTGAGTGTATATATATAAGAAAAAAAAAGAGAGTTCACAGCGGCACTGCTTTACAGGTATGGCTGGGTGCACGCACAAACGGGTCGGCTAGGTCCCACAGTCCATATAATATAAAAATAGCGGCACTCCAATGTTGGGGATAAATCAAGTGTTTTTATTGGGATAAAAACCACTTGATTTATCCCCACAACATTGGAGTGCCGCCTATTTTTCTATTTTTCTATATATATATATATATATATATATATATACATTCATATACTTTGTGCCTTGGGATATTTTGGACAATTCATGGACAAATTATGAATAACATTTCCTTCTCAATTTAAATATGTGCTCCTAAATGAAACATCTGCCTTAAGCTAAAACCTTGATGTATTCTAAAGATGCAAAAGTTCGTACTAAGCTTTGAGCTAATAAGAATAAAATAGACAAAAATTACAACTGACAGGGATTTGTTAATTAAAGCTATGAACACAAAGCAGTATTCACACAACTGTGAAAGACATATGGAAAGAACCAATTTTCAACTTCAGGAGGTCAGAGAAAGGGGGGCAACCGAAATAACAGGAGTGAACAAAGTAAATTGTTTCTTAATCAAGCAGAACATAGCCCGGTGTCCACATGAAATAGAAAAGACCTCAGGAAAACAAGGGAAGGGAAAAGTCAGTGTCACTGGCAGTTACATCAAACTGAGAAGGGAAGCTTGCATCGTATACGTCTGTATTGTGAATTTTTTCAAAACTAAATGGACATAGGTCTAAGCATTTACATGAATACTGTAAGGCCTATATGGCAATAATATCAATATATAATGATTTCATGCACAGTCACAAAGGATTTCAAAGAATTTTCCATCCAGCTAAGCAAATGTAATGCTAACTCAAAGTGACAGGTGACATGCTAGAAGATCCAATTCTCGTTTCCTCAAAAAATCGTGGGGTAAATGCAATAATAAATGTAAACTGGGTCTTTTCTATTGACAAATTATCCTAGTGGCAAAGGTGTAATGTGCAAGGGAACAGGTAAAAACACTGGAACATCTGGGGATAAATAACGTAAGCCCCTAAAACATCTTGCTGTAAAATGGCTACAGATACAATGACTCCCATATAATTCTTCAATGGAGCAACCTTCTGCAAAAAGTTTACTTCAACTTTTGGTTATAGTCTGGTTCAAGAAGGAGGCTATAACTTCAAATTGTGGGGGGGGGGGTATCAAAAAATGCTGTTTTTATGCTTTTTTTGATACCCCCTTTCCTTGGCACAAGGGGTTGTCCTCATGTCCATCTATACCAGCAGGGGGCTGATGTAAATTTTGGAAAGGTTTCACTCCACTTCTCTGATTTGTGCCTTTCTCTACTATAAAAAGGGCATTACATACAAGCGTGTGCCACCATGTCTTCCTCTAGATTCCATGAGGTACAGTAGATTTTTGATTCCTCAGACATATGCTTCCAATTTTTTGCAATTTTGGAGATTTTTTTGTTAAATTTATTATAATGATTTAGACAGCATGAACAATTTGCAGTCTTTTCCTTTTGGGGAATAAGGTGTTATGGTCTGTAGTAGAATTGGGACTTTTTAACCAAAAGAAAAATCACGACCACTTCCAGTGTTTTCTGTGCCACTGTGGGACTAGATTGGATTTCTGCCTAAATATGTGACTGCAAAAGTTGCACTTCATAAATTTGTCTACTGTATCTGTATCTGTTGTATTATGTAGGCCCAAGGGTGAACAGATTTATACACCGTTGGATCCTGAGCTTGGTAGTCCCCCAGACTCTGCACCTTTACAGTACGTCATACAGATATTACTCAGCGTGTAACATTTCAACCACCCTTTAATAATATGGGTGGACTATTTAGTAAGCTCCCCAGTTTATCTTTTTATACTGTAGATGCATTGGAAGGCTGAGATGACATATTCACATAGGGGGATATTTATCAGGGCCTCTGCATAATGTCAGTAGCGTATAAGCCCTGAAATAATCGCAAATCAAAGCTTATTGCTAACACTTGCAAATATTTTCCCCAATCCGCCACAGTCACACCAGTGGGACCGGAAGGGGCCTGCGAGGGGGGGGGGGTTTGTGGCCGTCCGGGAGTAGACAGGTACGAGGCTTTGCTGACGCCACGTTTACTTCTACGCCTGGAACCCAACCAGATACATCAAGATGTGTCGGGCTGCGAAAGAGCAGTGGCAACACAAGCGCCGGCATATGATAAATATCCCCCATTATGTCTAGCCAACCAGTATCTTTCCACCCTGCGCTAAAGGCAAAGGCCAGTCAACAGGGTTCCTGGGACCATGCTAGTCGAGGGAAAGGGCTAGAAAGGACAAACTATAGGTCAAGTTTAAGGAATTTGCGAATGGATTTCAGGTAATATTTGTATGCAGCTGTACATTGGTGGGCTCAATGAGTATTTTAAGTATTTTACTGGTGGGCCCTCAACTCTCTAGTCTGACTGTGCCATTATGTTTATCCACAATATAAAGCTGCTTTTTATAGCTGTGGTCAAATGGTGAAGATTCTAAACAGAATTAAAAGAATTATTCCTTAGTTAAATAATAGAATCTAATGCTTGAGAACACCTCACATGGGAGTCTTCCATCTCACTCATATTTAATTAATAGTATTGTATTTAGGAACTTATGCTAAAGTTTAACATACCTTCATGACTATTGTCCATATTGTGAAACCTCTAAAAATGGAGTTTGTCTTTGTGCAATAGGGCAAGCATTAAGCTCCTGAAGCACCGCTTCGGGACCTAGCCACTCCCCTTACTTTCCTGACCCGCCTCTTTTAGCTTCATCCTGCAGTTTTTATAAAGAAAAGTAGGCTGCAGAAAAAAACGTAGATCATTTTAGATTAAAAGCAATAATAAAAATATTACATGTAATTTAATCTAAAATATATGCATATACTAATTTTTTTTTATGTTGATTGGTAATTTGGAGGTTTTCATACCATATTTTGTTTGTATAACCAGAGAGAGAGAGAGAGAGAGAGAGCAATGGCTATGCTTGCTATACTTCTAATACCCATTGCCTTCTTCTATTCTCCCCCTTTAGCTACGTCACTCCTAGGTTCAATGAGATCTAGCGACAGAGCCCTGAGGTGCTCTGCCTAAGCACTTCAGTCTCATTTACATATTTGTAAAGTTAAGTTTTGTCATGGAAGGACAGCTGGACAGTAAAAAAAATTTATGGTGGCATATGTGGCATAGCCCTACATAACAATACAGTTTGTTCTGTTAGGTAAATCGTGATGACAGATTCCCTTGAAAGCAAATCTGTCACCAGGAATGTGATTTGTAGATGGTGACAGGACCCAGTAGCCTATGCTATGCTGATTTTAAATTGTCTTTGTCAGCATTCTGCCTCATTCTGGGGGTGGCATTTGCTGCCCATGTGCCTGTGTCTCCTTATGCATTCTTCCTCTCCACAGCATCTCCCTCACCCTTTGTCTGTTCAATTCACATGACAGTAAGTGGGGAGGGAGCTGGATGAGTGTGGAGGACAGGAGACTGACACAGGCACACACAGGCAGCAGCTGTCCTCCCCAAGGACTCACCACACACTGCTGGCAGGGAGCCAGGTAATGTGAATTCAACTTTTATAAAGTACTGAAATGATTCAGAATGCAAACAAAGGCATTTTTAAAATCAGCATAGCATAGGCTATTGGAACCGGTCACCAGCTAAAAGAAAAAATCACATTCCTAGTAACTGTCAGGTTCCCTTTAAGCCGTCGTTTGTCGATGGTGCTTTATGAAAGATGTTTGCTTTTGAGTAAAATATTTCCAGCCAAAAGGACAAGTAAGGAAAGAGAGAAACTATGTGAGGGGTTAATGCATAACAGCATTTTATGATCTTGTCATTAGATTGTGGAGAAGTGACTTAGTGACTGGAGTTATTCTTTAACCCATTGTTCTGCAGGATTCACCAGTTGTTTAGGGTCTTTATAATTCATCTAATTAAATACAGTCTTGGAGTGTTTGAAGTCTGCACTTTTTCTTGTCATTCCACGTTGACAGCTATCACAGTCCTCGCATATGATTTGCATGTAATATACTTTGATCTTTCTTTTGATGGCGTTAATTGCCATATTCTTTTTTATCATTAATCTACCCACGAGGCCTCATTTACTCATTGCTGTCTACTATTTGCATAAAGTGTTGTTTATAGATCTACAATATCTAATTAAAGGATTTGACGGTGAATAAAAGTGATATCATTGCATTACTGAGGAGGGCGGTAAACACACAAAACAATACCCAGAGACGGTGCGTGTCAAATGAGACCGTGTAAAATTGCTTCTTGTTACACCGATTGTGCCCATAGGATACAATTTTTAGCGAGAAGGCACGTGGTTATGTTATACATCGGGGTGGCGGATATGTGTATGCATTTTCCTGTCTTGCAATGTAATGCATTCTGTTTACAATGCAATCAGATGAGATTTACTTATAATAATAATAATAATAATAATTCTGTAATTTTCTCACCAAAAACAGCTTATAAAACTTTTCCCTAATTTATGAGTTTTTGTAATTGCCCTTCCAAAAATTAAAATTGTTTAGGATGTGACAGTAGGCACCAAAAGCGTCAAATGTTGGCACATTTAGGAACCTAATAGTTTAATCTCACACTTCGAGGTCGTCCACTTTGAGCACATTTCAGAAAATAATTGATATTGTTTGTTTTATGAATAGTTATACGATTTTACAATATACTTTCTTTTACTTTCTATTCCTCACAGTTTTCTAGATCTCTGCATGCTGTATTTTTGATGCCATGCAACAGGAAGCTTCATCTTTTACTTCCTGTATATAAACCCTGTCAATGTTCATGTGATCTCACACTGGTGCAAGGCTCGTTTTATCACACAGTGTAATCAAAGCGAGTGGTGCACCTGTGTGACATCACATGACCATTGACTGGTGCTTATCTACAGGAAGTAAACAATGAAGCTTCCTGTTGCATGACAGCAAGCAGAGATTTAGAAAACTGTGTAAAATTGATACAGAAAGTATATTGGAAAATTGTATAACTTTTTGTCACCTAACTTTGGCCACTGCAAGAATCCAAATGATTTTATCACATTAAGAACATATGGATTTTTTTATTCCACCCTTGATACCCTATTATCCTGATGCAGCATGCAGCTAGTTGCAGTTGTTGTCATAAATTTGGTGGGCAGCCATGACAGGTCTTGATATAATGGACCCCAGTAGTAGAAAAGAGTCAATTGGAATAAGCTTTCATAACAGTTTTGAAAGTTCATATTTTGGGGGCCTATTCCTCAACCCCACCATACAACCTTTATAGAAAGAGGCTCACGAAAACAAGTGGTTGTTCCTTTTTCCACCCCAAAAAGAGTTTTCTACATTCCCTACATCTAAAGTCTAAAATGTTCATTGTTTTAATCTGAGACATGATTAATAATCTTTCTCCAATAGCTAATTCTTCAAGTTTAAAGGCTGTATACAGAGCAAGGCCCCTTTCACACAAAAATTTTAATACGTCTGTGTGCTAGCCACATTATACCATTTCAGTACAGGTGGTAAACAGCCACATTCACTTTAATGGGCATTATGGCCATCCATCTGAATGGCCATATTGCCCACCGTACTGATAGAGCATGAACTATCTTTAGCCATACGTACAGCCAGGCTGCCTATGGAGAGGTGAGGAGCTCTTACCACCCCCCCATCCTTCTCCAGCTGGAAGTATGCTATGCCTTGGTAGCGTCCATACGTGTGATAGGTAGTATTCTAACTTGTACTGATATTGGTATAATACCATTCCACTGGTTTTGGTGCTCACGTCCGACACCCCTGGCCAACAGCGTGTCCACTGTAGTACTACATGGTGGTCTTCTGCTCAAGTCATTCAGAACAGGAGCCCCTCATACCAGTCAAGTAGACTAATAATAATGAGCAATGGTCCCCTTAAACAATTTCCATATACATTTATTTATCATGTTATGATTTTTAATAATATTTTGGTTCATTTTTCTGTCCATTTATGGGCATAATATATATGAAGGTTCACTCTAATTTAATAATTTTTTTTTATGCACTAAAACCATTGAAGAAAAAAACAACACAACCAAAGAACTTATTATACAGAATTTGCTTCAAGTCAGTTCCAGATATAATGGAATGACTGCAGGGTGATTTTTATCATGGGACTTGCATTCAATCACGCATATGACAGAAATCCATGGGAAACCTGGTCTTATTATGCTATGGCTTGCTGGGACATGCTGGATAATAGGCAAACAGTATGGATGACTGAATATTGAATAACTGCCCATGTGGATGATAACAGCGTGATTACTTAAATCCATTGACAATTGAGAGTCAGCTAGATGATAGATACAATGTATACTTATATATTGTAAACAAGATTGAAAGGATTGAACAGACGGTGTGGAGAAGACGCAGCTTTCACACTTACCTACAGGTTAAGAATAAATCTGAATATCCTGAGGGAAAAGTTCCAAAAGGAAAAGAAGCTATTACTTTTCTGTGCTGACTGGAGGCTGCCATAATGTCATGTTATAAGAGGATCTGTCACTGCTGCATCCTATATCTATTCATAGACTTTGCTTATATTTTCACATTCTGTAGCAGTAGACAATCTTAATTTGGTGCAAACATGAAGTCTATGGGGAGATGTTGAAAATATAGTAAGGTCTATGTAATAGCACTGTCCCAGGCCAGCACTGGCAGTCTCTGTGTGGCACTAAATCGGAGCACAAAAGGGAGGTGGGTATAGCTTCTTTTTTTTTTCTCTTACAGACCCCCAGGTCATTCTTTAAAAAATATTGATGCCTGGATAACCCCTTAAACTGGTGATTACTGGGAGTCCCATATATGATCAGTAGTGTTTCCAGTCTAACAATGGTTCAGATCCAGAAACACGCAGCTCCCTCTCTACTGTAGCAATGTACTGGCTTTGAAAAGCATGCAGGCATGGGTTAGGAATGCCCCATGCTCACCCACCATACCAGTGGGCGTGCCACTCTATACCCTCTCCACGCCCACATGCATGGAGGTGGCGAAGATGCATAATAATTACAAACTCTTGTGAATATTTCACTGCTTCTACTGGCCGTTTAAAAATCACCCCATAATACTTTTGGTATGATAAGTGATCAAAAGGATCGTACAGTCCCCAGTAAGGTATCGATGAAAACATCAGCTCGTTACACAAAACATTACTCTTAACCAAACTCATTCAGAATATGGTTGTACAAAAAGGATATTTATTAACCCCACCCCCCAAAAACCAGTATCACATCCTTGTACTGTAAGGCTACATTCACATGGACGTATGAAAACGGCCGTATCCGTACCGTACCGTACGGTTTTTTTACGGATTACATACGGCCACATTCATTTCAATGGACAATACGTCTGACCATTTATATTGCCGATGTTAACTCCGTACCGTACCGTATACTAGCCGTATAAAAATATAGAGCATGTCCTATTTTCTCCCGTATTTCAGTTCCGTATGCCCTAGAAGTCTATGGGGACGTATAAAATACGGGTTACACACGTGCTGCATAAGGATGAAAAACGTCACGTATATACGGACCGTAAATACGGGACTGGAGAAATCATACGTCCGTGTGAATGTAGCCTAACTCTTTTTACATGGAACTTGGTACAAACTATTTCTCAAATATTACAGGTCATCATCCCCTTGAAAATCTGTTTTAAAACTGAGGGGCATTACTGAAGCCCTGCCTCTCTACACTGGGTTCATCTCCTCTTCTGGACCTGCCTCCCTTCCTCTACTTTACTGTGCTCTTGCAAAGTCCTGCACTTTGGAGCAATGGAGAGAACAAGCCAAAAGGCAGCAACATCTACCTGCATGTTCAGAAGAGGAGGTGGGGGTATCTGAAGTGCGGTGGTGGGTGTAGAGAGTCCTGGTGCCGAAACCCAGAGGGACTCGGGTAATGAAGCACTGGCCACTAAATATGGTTATGGTAAAACGTATTTTACTCCTGAACAAACCCAGACCGTTTCCTAAAATAAGCTGCTAGCTTTATGGCTAAGAAATGACAACAGTTAATAATAAAAATACAAGAAAGTTACAAATGATTTCTTCAGCTATGATATTCTTGTGCAGTAAATTGTATGCTATTATCTGTCACCACTAGAAAAGTAGAAAATACTAGAGAACAGAAAGTTTTACATTGTAAGAAAAGCCTATGACATACAAATAATGAGCCACATTGAATGTAGCTCCGGGCTGACAAATACAGAAATCGATTTCTATGTTTAGCAAACACAGATTGAATGTAATCATGTTAGATGAGCAATTTGCTTTGTTACAGGCAACAATAAGACATATCATACAATGACAAATGCTTGCTTAGTTAATATGTTACAGTATAAAGCATCTAGGTCATCATGTAGAAGAGCAATCAACTCTAATGATGTTTTGTGGGAACCTTTTTCCTTATGGACGGCATTGAAGTACACAGCACAGCATGTTATATTGTATGTCTGGAAACAGGGAAAGCATTGGGAAGCAGTAGTTTCCTAAATAAGTAATAAAAATTCTACATGATTCTGTTAGACAAAAACCATTGGGGGTCATTTACTAAGGGCCCAAATCGCTTTTTTTTCGTCGGGTTTCCCAAATTTTTCCGATTTGCACTGAATTGGCCCGGGTTTTTGGCGCGCGCAATCGGATTGGGGTGTTTCGGCACCGACATGTATGCGACTGAAATCGGGGGCATGGCTGTTGGAAAACCCGACAGATTCAGAAAAATTGCGGAATTAAAAAAAAAAAAGTGTCACTTGACACGCGCTTACCTGCACCCAGGATAGGATAGTGAACTCCAGCGAACTCCGGCGGACTTCAGCGCAGCAGTGACACCTGGTGGACATCGGGGGAACTACCTTAGTGAATCGCCGGAAGACCCGAATCCTCGACAGAGAACGCACCGCTGGATCGTGAATGGACCGGGTAAGTAAACCTGCCCCAATATCCCTATATTCTTTTACAAGATTTTAAATAATAAAACCAAACATTCAGGAAGTCCCAAAATTCCTAGGGGGTGATTTTACAATGTTTTGCCTGGTCTGACAGTCCAGACCTCGACAACATTAGTCTTTTGCTGTGTAGTTTAAGACTGTCAAGTTTTACATTCAGACCTGCTTTTAGGTGGTCTAAATTGTGTGCCACAATATTGAACATTTTCCTAATTATTTTAAAGAACAGACAATTTACCGTCAGACTATGCCCCCTCACCAAAGGCCTCTCCCCCTTTGTCGAACAAGTCAGAAACGTGGAAAAATAATGGTCTTTTAGCCTTGAAAAATGTTTTGCAAGGCTTTTTTTAGCAAATAGTGGCAAACGTCGCTTCATAGATTCCCTTATAAAATTAAAGGGCATCTACCAGAAGGTCGAAAGACTGTATGCTAATGAACCTGAGGGGCTTCAGGTGTTAATGAAGCCTGGAGTCCCTCTGGCTCATTTACATACAGTCTTTCATCCTGGTGGTAGATGTCCTTTAAGATCTTCTCTTGACATATAAGTCCAAAATATGGGCTTCTTGTATATATCTTTGGAAGTAAGCACAAAAGAGAAGAAGTTTAGCATATCATACTGACCCATTGCTTCTGATGTGTCCATTGTTTCTCACTTATCCTCTGTGTGAAAATAAAATCCCATTTTTTTTTTCAACTGCGGACCATGGACCTCCATGGAAGTCAATGGGGCTGCAAAAAAAAAAGAAGGCACAGTGATGATGACTTTCCTAGGGTGATTAACTGTGTGTGGAGGATTGTGGGCCACCATCCTTTTGTGGCTGACGTGAACACAACATTTTCCTAAAGAACCTGCTAAAACGTCTTAGACTTGCATTTTTATTTCGTTGTTATTAATTTCGTTCCTGTTTCCCAGCATGACCAATATTGTAAATGAGATTTATTTACACCAATCAAAACTATGTAATGTCTAAGTAAATAATGTAGAAGAAATGCAGGGTTGTAATAAATATATGATGTAAGTAGACACACGGCAAATAAACTGGTGTTCAACATATTACACCTGACAAAAAGCACTTCTGAAAAAGCGACATTATTAATCAGCTGTAATGTCTTGGCCCAACTTTAGCTCTGCTGCAGTTTTAGGTTTTGTATTCAGCAGTTCTTCAGCAATTTGGAACTAATCCATTTTTCCAGCAAACAGATGTCTTACTATATCTAGAGTACAGGAGAATTGTGTATGTGTACAGTAAATTCATACTCTTGAATATTGAGTATGAATGTTGAAATATAGAATATGTAAAATTCTGTGACATTGACTATATCCATATAATATTGTCCATAATTTAGGCATTTTAAGGATTAAATTGTGTTTTGCCTGTTCACTTTTATTCTAAATGCTTTGCCCTTTTTGACGTCCGGTTTGCGGTGTAGTTTAGTAGTGATGTAATGATGGGTCAATGTTATCTATATAGAGGTCATTACACAGAGAGGGGGAGGAGATAAGCTGTGACATCATCTATTGTCAGTAGTGATGCAATGATGGGTCAATGTTATCTATATAGAGGTCATTACACAGAGAGGGGGAGGAGATAAGCTTTGACATCATCTATTGCCAGTAGTGATGTAATGATGGGTCAGCGTTACCTATACAGAGGTCATTGAACAGGGAGGGGGAACAGATAAGCTGTGACATCATCTATTGTCAGTAGTGATGCAATGATAGGTCAGAGTTATCTATGTAGAGGTCATTGTACAGGGAGGAGATAAGCTGTGACATCATCTATTGTCAGTAGGGATGTAATGATGGGTCAGTGTTATCTATATAGAGGTCATTATACAGGGAGGGGGAGGAGATAAGCTGTGACATCATCTATTGTCAGTAGTGATGCAATGATAGGTCAGAGTTATCTATATAGAGGTCATTGTACAGGGAGGAGGAGATAAGCTGTGACATCATCTATTGTCAGTAGTGATGTAATGATGGGTCAGTGTTATCTATATAGAGGTCATTGTACAGGGAGGGGGAGGAGATAATCATCTATTGTCAGTAGTGATGTAATGATGGGTCAGTGTTATCTATATAGAGGTCATTGTACAGGGAGGGGAGAAGATAAGCTGTGACATCATCTATTGTCAGTAGTGATGTAATCATGGGTCAGTGTTATCTAATAGAGGTCATGTACAGGGAGGGGTAGAGATAAGCTCATCTATTGTCAGTAGTGATGTAATGATGGGTCAGTGTTATCTATATAGAGGTCATTGTACAGGGAGGGGGAGGAAATGAGCTATGACATCATCTATTGTCAGTAGTGATGTAATGATGGGTCAGTGTTATCTATATAGAGTCTTGTACAAGGGAGGGGGAGGAGATACTATGACATCATCTATTGTCAGTAGTGATGTAATGATGGGTCAGTGTTATCTATATAGAGGTCATTGTACAGGGAGGGGGAGGAGATAAGCTGTGACATTATCCATTATCAGTTGTGGAGGAAATGATAGTGTTTTCTATAGATGTGTTCCATTGTAATTCTCAGCCTTGTAATGAGCTGTAATGACTGCTTCAACAAAAAAAAATTGGAGGCTTTTGCTGACAAAATCTCTGGAATCAGATATAGTAGTTTGGAAAGACCTGAAACAGGTGTAAATCTTTGTAAAATCTGTGTAAAACTGGTAGTGACAGTAGAAGGCCTCTGAGAAGTCCTTGGTCCAAGCTATGGAGGGACCATAGCTTTGAGGGACACAAATAATGATCAGGTCAGATTAGTAGGTGGTGTGTGAGTTGGCAGTAGTTGCCCGAGGTACGATGTGCCCCAGTATATTGTAAACACTGTGAACCCAGCCACGTAAAATTTTGTAACAGAAGGAAGTTGTATTCACAAAAATATTAATGTTTATAATTAAATTCAGATATTGCGGTTACATGAAGGTTTTTGCTAAATCAGGAAAGACAGTGTGAAGGGACATTCTCAATGACAAACTTCCCTCTGCCTCATTGACAACCTTACCTCTTGTATTTCCTTCTTTATATTTTTTCTAATATATTCAATTGGAATACTTTTTTCTTTAAATAAATCTTTATTCAATTTTTTTCACTATACAAAACGTTAAATTTTAAGAACAATTATGCAATATTTTTTAAACCGTAATTAATACATACAAAGTGCTGAGAATTTCTATAATAAAACATCATATCCATAATGTATTGATATACTTCCATATAACCCCCAACCACTCCATCCCAGAGGCACCGATCACGCAGCGAGAGGAAGAAAAAAGAAAGTAAATAAAAAATTAAAGAAATAAATAAGGTAATTAAAAAACAAAAAAATAGTAATAATAATGATGAAAATATTACCTAATATTTGCTGTATTCATCCATAATTGCCAGATATCTCCTTAAGGGTACTTTTCTAAGCGTTTTCTAAGCAGGTTTTCTGACTTTTTGGGGATTGCACTGTGGATTGTGTCACACGCGACTGGATTTTGGCGCATCGGCGCCGGCTTTCATGCCTCAGAAATCGGGGGCGGGCTGTCGGGCGATCCAACAGATTCGGACGAGCCGCAGGATGTAACTTTGAATTTGTGTTGCAAGATCAAGCCCTTACATGCACCGGGAAGAAGGTGAACTCGGCGGACCTGATGGGGGACGTGACAGATGCAGGATATCGGACGCACGATCTTAGTGAATCGAGGGAGCTGTGCATTGGAGTCGTGCAGGAACGGGCAATTTAATCTGCTCCATTGGATTTTAAAATTCCCCAAATACTATACCCACTTAGAAATCCATATTGGTTCCCAATAATATAGGGCACCAACTCTAAATGACATTCTACAATATTCTGTACTGTCGAAAAGTACCTACGAAAATTCGGGACAAACCCCCTTCATTCACTGGGTAATATAATTTATCTAGGATAATACGTGCCCTCTCATAACACCAGATGAAGTCTCTTATTTGCGCCTCCAGTGTTTTATATATCCTCAGAGGAATTATTATTGGACAGTTCTGTAGAGCGAAAAGGGCCTTGGGCAATATAATAATTTTTTTAAAGGACTAGTCTGGAGGCCATTGCAATGTTCATTCTAGCCAAAGCAGCACATTTTTGTCTAACTTTTTGGAGAAGTGGATTGACATCAAAAGTAATATAATCTTCCACCTTCCTACTAATAACAATGCCCAGATATTTAACGTTATCTACCATCAAGAGTTGTCCAGAGACTCCAGTAGTACTCACTGCGGTGTCCAAAAAGAGACATGTTGATTTTTGCCAATTAATTTAAATTCTTGACAGATGAGCATTGGATCCAATCAAGTTAATAACCGTAGTTATCACATCATCATATTGATCCAAAAGAAGCAACAAGTCATCAGTATACAACAATAATCTTCCACTGGACCATGTATAAACCCCTTTAGCTGCTTTCTTACTACAAGCCAGATGCTCTAGGACAGCGGTGGCGAACCTATGGCACGGGTGCCAGAGGTGGCACTCGGAGCCCTCTCTGTGGGCACCCAGGCCATCACCCAGCACAAAGTTCACCATTCAGGACTCAAGACCTCCTCCTCCAGTCACAGGCAGCCCAGGACTTGCCACGTTATTTTAAAGTGACTTGAAGAGCAGGAGGAGCAGGGAGGTGAGGACAGAGCTAGATTATGATTGCAGACCCTTCTCTGGGCCTGTGATTTAGCCTGTTAAGGTGACCTTAAAGGGAAACTACAATGTAATCCAAATTTCTACTTCTTTCTACTGTATTGGTGTCCTCAAGATGCCAATACGTTTGAAACCTGTGAGTTGATTTAGTTACTTTAAATTGGCATTTGGCACTTTGTGAAAAATATGTGGCTTTTGCTTATAGTTTTGGCACTCAGTCCCTAAAAGGTTCGCCATCACTGCTCTAGGAGTACTGCAAAGAGCAAGGGCGGGTTCCCCTCTGCAGCTGCCATGCAGCAGAGGCTCTGCCGTTCATACTTACTTTTGCCATAAAGCAGCCTTATCAGCCCAATGAACTGTTGCCCGAACCCCATCCTTTCCCACACTAGCCAAATGTAATCCCACTGGACGCGGTCAAAGGCTTTGAAGGCATCGAGTGAGACCACCATTCTCAAGTGATATGCTCAATGACAAACTTCCCTCTGCTTCATAGACAAACGTATCTCTTGTATTTCCTTCTTTATATATTTTTTAACATATTCAATTGCAATACTTCTAATTGAATACATTCTCAAAGATGGTATCATGCAATATCAGACAAATCCAGCGAGGCCTTCACATAATGTTCATTTATTAGACAAAAATGTTGGTTTCCTTGGTAACTATCATAACTGGAAATGAAAATAATAATCAGTATGATAAGCACATGTTGTTCTATTAGCATTGGGAACAGTTGTGCCCTAAAACTAGTTATTGTGGAATATTATTAAATAGGGAGAAATATAAGAAGCCAATTAAAAATACAGGATCGTAGCTGAGAATATGCCGATTCAACACAAGCTCTATTGAAGGAAATATTGATCAAAACAATTCTAGCTAATAGGCACATGTCCATTAGATAGAGGACAGATCATTTGACTCTAAATAATATCTATTAAAAACTATTGTTTATTAGGAGCTGTTTTTCGGCTTTAAATAAAAGGAAGATTTTTGCTAATTATATTTTACTGCAAAATACTTCTACCATATTCTTAATAATGGTGACATCTCACATGAGTTTTTCAGCCTATTCAGTTCCCATTTCCTTTTGGTACAGAAACTCAGCAATCACACTGCTGCTTAGATATCTAAAAGTATTATAAAACTATTTTTATAATGACTCCCTCAGGACCCTTGGTATCAGAGGCACGAACAATGAGCCAGATGTCTCACTTTTTGCACCAGTTTTGCGACTAAACACCAAGTAGCTAAGTAGCCTCACATCAAAAAATTTTTCTTCATTTATCCTATGAAAAGAGATGTTTTTTCTGTGGCTACTAATGATTCATCATTAGCAACTTTTTCATTTAGGCACACTTTTGGCACAAAAACACTCCAGCCCGAAGGTGGCATAGACTGAGAATCAAGCACTGAGCTCTGTGTAGCACCTGCCTGTATATTACAGCAGCAGAGCTCAGCCAGTGTTTAAACTACTTAAAGCCTCTGTTTACGGTTCATGACCTTCTATTTACAAATAATCTGCAAAAGCAGCAGCTCAGAGCTGGATAGAAGAGAAGTGTGTGTGGGAGCTTGCAGACAGTGCAGAGAAGTGTCCTTGTGTAGCAGTGTCTGAGGAGGAATACTGGCCAGTATTACAGGGGGCAGGAGAAGACCAGCACTGGAGAATCCCCTCCAGGAGAAGCCACTGCTGAGGAGATCACTGGGTGCAGCTCATCCCACCTGGGCTCTTCTGTGAGTGTAATTTTCACTGCTGGGGTGTGCGAGAGAAGAAGAGTGGGGCTTGTAGGAGGATCACAAGTAAATACCCGGATCTAAGATGGCGCCAATATTGCAGTAAAGTGCACTCACAAAATCATACTGAGACTGAGAGTGATTAAAAAGAGGCATGAACTAAACTCACCTCCAATGTTTATAGCTTGGATAATTCAGGCACAACAATGTGCCTCATTTAGAAGCAAAAACTGAACTATAGAACTTCAACTGTGATACATCTGGCCCAATGTGTGATTATCAACATGCTCACCCATGCTCATGATTAAGGTTTATCTTAGCCTAAAAGCTACATCCGAAATCGTTTACATTAGTTACATATAATAAGGGTATATGAAGATATCTACATCTCTACGCCTGTCTATGGCGATGGTAGAACCCCTTCTTCTTTACGTGTAGAAGATACCCTCTTGTCTTGTTCACTGGCCTAGGTATAAAAAAATCATCGGAAAGATCTCTTAACTGCTCATTCACATATTTATAGATTGCAATGAGCTATATTTTTCTAATCCCAGTTTAGTATTTATCTTTGCATTATAATCCCCCATTACCCTTACAATCTTGGTTTCTCTCCTCTGTACTCGTTTCAGTCCAACTATGTCCTTTTTATACACTGGTACCCAAAATTGTACACAGTATTAATTTTAGCTGCTGCCTCATATTGGTCACAAAATGTAATTTTCCTATCCCCCAACACCCCTAACAATGGCTTGATGTTATCAATATCATCAAGCATAGTTTCCCATTTGTCATCTCATTATACTGCACAACATATATAATATATATATATATAATATACCTTGACAGATTGTATGAGTCACTGAGCTAAGAATATCCACTTCACCCAGAGACCAAAGTTTACAGTAATTATCTTTACTGTGCTGAATCTATGATTTCAGGGGCAGCTCAATGTGCTCTTTGCAACCACAGCTCTTTATCTGCATGAGAGTAATATACTTCATAATGTCAATAAATTGTTGTGAGTAAGATCCAATGTGGCGTAAAAGATTAAATGTTTGTAGGTGGTCTAATATTATTAACTGACAATTTTATTGCAGTTTACTGTGTTGATTTTATATAGAGCCTATTGGACATGTGGCATTCCTGTTATTTGGGCTAACTTTCCAGATGATTTTGGCTAACTTTAAGATTTGTTTTTTATTTAGCCAATCAACCTCACATTTCACTTCAGACAAATTATGTAAATACAGAAGTGAAAGAATTGTTAGCAAAGTGTGACTTTTCAAAAAGCCAAAAATCGAGTTCAATTACCACAGTGGAAGTTCCAAAGACACTTAAAAAAATGTAATACAATACCCTCTAAATGATGAACCTCGAAAGATAAATTAAATCAAGGAAGAAGGAATTTTGATTTACAGAAAATTTCTGTAATTCTCAGCTCTAATTGTAGTGTAAGACCAGATCATATTAAAAAAATTAAAGTATTGCGGGATATTGTTTGGACATATTTTTGCTATTTTCAGCATTTAATTTGAAGCATATGGTAATAAATCAAGGAGAATCATGGTTGTCATCAGGAATTTCAGAACCTCATGTTGTGTCCCCCTACTATTCCACACACATTACAGTTTACCAGGGTCGGTGGTGGTGGACATACGGAACCACCACAAGCGATGAAGAAATCTGGCACCTGGGAGCGGAGTCTAAGTGGCACCCGGTTTTTACCACCAAGCTTGTACTTGCTGCAGCGGGCTCCACAGGTGCAACTTTGCTGGCGGTAGTGGCCAAGGTGAGGGACAGAATTGGCAGACAGAATCGGAGTCATGGTCAGGCAGAAGGTCTGGACAGGTGGCACAGGATCGGAGTCGAGGACGTAGCGGAAGGTCAAAACAGGCGACAGAGATACAAGGGTACAAAGGTCAGAATGGATAATCACAGAAGTCACAAAATCAAGCTTTCTCTCAGGCTATGAGGCACAAAGATCCGGCAGTGGTCAGAGGAAGAGGCAGGCAACATATTAGGGCAGTGGTCGGCCATCACCAATTAGTGCAGCGCTGGCCCTACAAATTTTGCCCTGGGAGTCAGGGACGCGTGCAGCATGGGAGTCGGCGCTGGAGTGAGGCTGTGGCAAACATAGTGGGGCACATGGAAGCACACGGGTGCACCTGTGACCCGAGTAATGTGGCTTCTGCTTTGTCTACTTTCATTTAAAAAGTTATGCATTTCTAAACAAAAAAAACATTATTTTTCTTTTATTTGTTTTTCAACTGTGTTTACAAAATGGCACAAAAATGCTAATAAAATGCCTAAGGAACTCAACCAGACAGGATTGTAATTTTTTATTTTCTAATTTTATATGTGTTTTGTTCTTTTATGATTTAATGATCAAAACAGGCACCATATTATAATATGGTAGGTAAGAAAATTATGTGTGTAATGATGTGCAGGTAGTGGTTCAAATATAAAACAGCTTGAAAATTTAAAGTATTATGCACATGTCACATCATAACGTGAATTAAACATTTGATCACTGTTCATACTGTGGTGAAGGGACTTCAGGTAGGACAAACATACAGTGAGCCCGAAACGTCTGCCTTTCAAAAGGCCCTGCCTGCTTACTTGATCCACCCTGAACTATGCAGGCCAACTAGAAGGCGATCCCTCCCTGTGCCAAAGTGCAAACACTAAACAAGACAAACAAACACAAACCCCTAGCATAGTCAACAAGCCACGTCACAACAGTCTGAATGGGAAACGAGATCGAAATACCAGAGTAGCAGTTAACAAGGTGCCAAGCAGGTGAAGAAGCAACTGTAAACTGTAAATGTATGTGCTGCCAGAATCTCTGGATTGGAGCAGAGTTCTTTCAGTCACAGTGGGTTAACTATTGCCGTATGAGAGAAGTGCTGCAGAGGAGATGGGTATGGTGCAATTCATCCCAACACAGACAGCAAATATGAACCATTGTTCACAATAGGAATGTCAAGTAAAGTAAAACAAAATACAAAATCAGCACATCCTCATCCGCATTCAATAGACAGAATATGATGCTGGCAAAGATGTTACACATACAGTACTATATATTCTTCAGGACCAAAAAGTTTTAAAATAGTTTATTACATTTTTTATTTTTTTGTGAATTAAAAAATCTATATACGGTAATCTGAATTTTAATTGGAAGACAAATAAAAATTATTAAAAAACACTTTATTGACTTTCTACTGTGTTATGTTTCCCATCTAAGATTTTACAGCAGTAACAATTTTATAAAGGGGAATTTTCATGTTCATTTAACATTTTTAAATGTTAACCACTGTTAACTGCTAAAAAATTCACAAAATAATTTGGGAACATTAACTTTGTATCTTTGGGCTAAATTGTCCATTTTTAAATTATGTTCTAAAATTTCCTGATCTGCACCGTTACAATTTAGGTCGAACCCCCAGATTAATGTTTTAACTTGCAGGAATAATCTGTAGGTAGTGCCATTGATTGACTATACTGGTCCTAACGTTATGTTATGAAATGGTTTCATGCAATAATAGTTTTTATATGTGTATTAAACAAGAGTAGGATAAAAGATCTCAAATTCACACCGTAATTATTTTACTATTCTAGCTCTCTAAAAGGTAAAAATGAGAATAGATTACCGTGTACTAACACATTTTATATGGAGGAAAAGCAAGGTATAGCATTCAATGTTTATGAGAAATAGTATAAAGTGAACAATATAGTAAAAGTATTATTTACCTCATGGTTAGGCTGTGTTTTCAATGTTTGTTTAACTAAATACTTTTTTATTCATGCATTTTTTGAAATTGATGGAGAACTTTAAAAAAAATTCTTTAATGTTTTAATTTACTAACTACAATGTGTCTGTACAGTGCATTGTCAATAAAGATGTAAAAGAGATCACAGGCTGCTTCATGTGGGTGTCTACTGTATTATACAGAATAGACGGTGAGCTTTGGAGAATACTAGTTCTCTTCGTGAAACATGATGTTATGCATGAATCAGAAAATTCACAGCATTTTATACACAGTAAGCAGTGATCATCAAAGGATATTTAAAAAAAACTTTAAAACAACAGATTGATAAGTACAGTGACATCTTATTTATGACAGGGCGGCAATAAACACACTAAAAATCTGTGAGGCAAGACAAGAGAGCCCTGGCTCTTATCTGCTTGTGGCCTCCAAGTCAGAGGTAGGAGGTCATGAAGCTGGCATGAATGTTAAGGCCACTTTGTAAGGAGTAGAATCTCTGCATTAATTTATACTCCCATTCTTTTCTTACCCTCTGTGTCTTAAAATGTTCCATTAAAATAGTAATCTGCAAATCTTCCATAGTGTGGTCCTCTCTGGAGAAATGTGCAGTCACTGGGAGATCTTTCCTTTCATTTTTAATATCAGATCGGTGCAATGACATGGAGGAATTCTTCAGAAAAATAAGACTCAGAGAATCTTCCGACAGCACAGATTTGGAGACAGGACAGTTAAACAGCAACTCAACAAAAAGATCTACCAGGACCCCCAAATCTGGAGCCAACTCAACACTGGATACATACATTGACTGCTTTAGAAAAAAAGTGAAAACTAAATCCTGGGGAAAAGAAAGAAACAAGTCAATAAACTGAAAGCAAACCAAGATATCATAATAAAACTTGCTGACAAAGGGGGTACAATAGTCATAATGAATACTTCTGACTATATAAAGGAAGCAAACAGACAGCTGTCCAACCCCATTCATTACAGTAAACTTGAAAACAATATGACCAAGAAGTTTTCAACTGATATCCAACACAAGGTCAAGATTCTCATCCCAGAGGATTTCTGGCATTGGCACCTTGACGGAAAGCATCTCAGGTTGGGTGGAAAATCTCCTACAACCCCTGGTCAGAAGTACTCCTAGCTACATCCAGGACACTACTGACCTTTTAAATAAACTCAAGACTGTAGGCCCACTTCCTTATGGTACCATTCTTTCCACCATGGATGTTGAATCTCTGTGCACTAACATTCCACACAAAGATGGAATAGCAGCATGTCGGGCACACATGGAGAAGCACAACTTACAAACACGACTGGTCACAGAACACATATAATTTGTGCTTACCCACAACTATTTCTCATTTGGAGATGATCTGTACATATAGTGTTTGTGAACATCAATTGGTTCAAGGTGTGCACCACCGTATGCCAATCTATTTATGGCTGAACTGGACGGTGCTTACTTATCTACATGCACCATAGAACCCATCTACTTCTGTTATATAGATGATATTCTGATCATCTGGACTGCAGGTGAGGAGGCCCTGCTTCAATTCCATGAGGGCTAAAACAACTTTCACCCCACCATCAATCTGAAACTAAGCTATTCTGATAAGGAGATACACTTTCTGGATACCACAATACAAATCAAAGACAGCCGCTTAACCACAAGAATATTCCATAAACCAACAGACAGAACGGCCTACCTGAGAAATAACAGCTTTCACCCCAAACATACCAAACAGATTATCATATACATCCAGGCTATATGCTACAACTTACATGTTTCCAAGGAACTCCAATCTGCATAAAGATGCAACATTAAAAGAAATATTCTCAGTTCCTCCTCTTCTGTCTTTCTGGCAACCACCAAACCTGAAACAACTGATTGTCTGGAGGGCCCTGTGACCCCCATCAGAAAATGGTACCTCGTCCTGCCTGCAAAAAGAGGAGTAAAACATGCCAGGCTGACCAGGTACCTGTACCTCAATCACAGCAGGTACATAAGATCAAGGGGACGTTTTCGTGCAGGTCCTCTAATGTGGTCTACCTTATTATGTGTCCACAGTGTCCAACCACAGGCCTTTATGTTGGGGAAACAGGTCAGAGACTCCATCAGTGCATGAAACCTCAGCAATCTGATATTAAAAATGAAAGGAAAGATCTCCCCGTGGCTGCACTTTTCTCCAGAGAGGACCACACTATGGAAGATTTGCAGATTACTATTTTAATGGGACATTTTAAGACACAGATGGAAAGGAAAGAATGGAAGTATAAATTAATGCAGAGATTCAACACCTTACAAAGTGGTCTTAACATTCATGCCAGCTTCATGACCTCCTACCTCTGACCTGGAGGCCACAAGCAGGACTCTACTGTCATGCCTCACAGGTTTTTAGTGTGTTTATTGCTGCCCTGTCTTAAATAAGATGTCCCTGTACTTATCAATCTATTGTTTCAAAGTTTTTTTTTAAATATCATTTGATGACCACTGTTTAGTTTGTATACAATGCTGTGAATTTTTCTGTTTCATGCATAACATCATGTCTGATGAAGAGAACTAGTATTTTCGAAAGCTCACCATCAAATATACTCAGTTAGCCTCAAAAAGGTATCGCCTGATTTCTTCACACGCTGACACGGTACAAATCTACACCACTGTATTATACAGCAGACATCTGCTGACTAAATTCCTAATCAGTATCATGACACTTGAATAGGGACTGTGTATGCATACCACTATATTGACTTATGGTTGCTATTACAGTAGGGAGCATCTCAACGGGTGCAATACAGAAGCAGCACATAGTAAAAATACAAAAATATTGCCACATTTTAATGTTTTAGTCCACCTTTTCTTGTACAATTCTAATTTACATTTTATGACCTGTGATAAAGTCTTCTCTAGCTGTTTTAGCCTCTAGACGGAATAAGCCAGCATGGAGTTTAAAATACTATAGGGATTATTGGCAATTCAAAGGGAACTTGTTCACACCTTCAAGACAACGTACATCCTGCACCTAGGATCAAGGGAAGGTTTTTTAGTATGCAAGTGGGGCTATGTCATTCATTTTGGAGGGAAATTTCAAACAAAGAAAAATTGTATATTTCCTTATAGCATGGAAATAACCCGTAATTATGAGCCCCCCAATAACAAGATAGGGTCATGGTAAGTGACCTACTTCTCTTGAGAATGTTGGGTACCCCTCTGGGAAGCTCACTAAATCATAATAAAATCCTCAAGTTGGTATGGGATGTTTGAGAATGGGGTACCCAGTGCATTTGTACCATTGTAACAATTTTGTGTAAAGAGTTATCAAATTTAATAACAAACTACTTACAAAATGTACCTTACTTAGTGACAGGACAGACCACAGTAACATGTAAACTTCCCCCTCTCAGTGACATCACAAGCCAGGAGGTGTGAGAAAAATCCATGAAGCATAAATTATTGGGCTAAGCAAATGCTAAGACTAAGTGCTAAATCTTTGGGGGATTCATATCATTTGGACAAATTTCTGCCAAATCTCACGGCCGGAGTAAGTAGTAACGTTTATTCATTTTATCCTTTTAATTTTTGCTTTTCTATTGTATGTATATTTTGTATATGTCTTTGTTTTCAATTCTGTATTGGACAATTATTTTTATGCTATGTATTTCAGAACCGTGGATTGAATCTTTAAAACTTAATAAGTCTGTGCTTCACGGATTATCTGACTTCTTTAAAAAATCTAGAGGTGGGCTGGGCGGAGGGGCTGTAAAAAAAAAGTGTACTCACCTTCTCTGGTGCTCCCAATTTCCTGCACTGGTGTTCATCAATGTCTGGCCCTTGTTTGTTTACAAGTGCTGGCTCGTTCGGCTCTGACAAATATTGCCTGGCTGGCACTCGCACCCATTCCGAGAGTGCCAGAGAAGGTGGGTACACATTTATTTATTTTAGATCCCCTCCCAACCAACCTCTAGATTTTTTTAAAAAGTCGGACAACCCCTTTAAGAACTAAAATTCCTGAAAGGATAACATTACTGTTATTATTGCAAAGCAATATTACAGTATTTTTCGGACTATAAGGCGCACCGGAGTATAAGGCGCACCATTAATAAATGCCTAGGTTCATATATAAGGCGCACCGGATTATAAGGCGCACCTAATTATAAGGATGATTGAACAGCAGGTTGCAGCTGTTGTCTGTAAGTACGGTTCATACATAAGGAATTTTTCTTGCGCCTTATAGTCCGAAAATACGGTATAGCTAATTGAGTTATCTGTATTTTGAGTTTCTAAATTGTTGAGGGATTTATGTAGAAAGGCTCATATTTACCATCCTTATATAAGTGAATAGGTAAAGCATAGGGGGTGGCAGCAAAGATTAGAGTGGGTGCTAGTGGGTGAGTAGAATTTAATGCAAAGACACCATTTTTGAAATGTGGGTGGCGTTTTATGTGTTAAAATGTGCAGCTCTCTAGAGTAATTGCACCTGAGAGTGGGGGTTTGTCACACAGCATTTTACTATTATGCTGCCGGTTGTAATATGGAAGCCACTTTTTTCTAATATACTGCAATAAAATTGTATTGCAGTACTCTGTACGAGCAATCAGACTCCCCAGAGAGCCTAAAATACTAGACTAACACTATCTCGGCTTGATTGCACTGGGGGGATATGAAATGAGAAGTGTACAACCTAATGATCAAAGAGAGCTTTCTTAGGTCTTAAATTCAAGAAGGATCTGCATTTGTATCCTGCTGAGACGACCTGACCTGTGTGTCCTCTGCCATTGCTTCTAATGATTTTTCTGTTGTCTAGTAATCATTAGACCACAATTATGTGTGGCAGAGGATGTAGATCATGTCTTTATAGTAAAACATAAAAAGTATATAAAAAAAGAAAAAGCTAATAATGGTAAAAACTCCACAATTATAAAAATTACAGAAAAAAATTCATACCCTGCTGAACTTTAAGACTCAAGACCAGATTCCATATGTGAAAGGAAAAAGAGAGGAGACAAAGCACTCATAGAGTAGTAATTCCTGTTGTAAATAGTAGCTTGTGCTCAGAGGAAATCGAGAGAGTCTCCCCAGATTTGATCTTGCTAGGTTTTAGGCACAACTGTAAATTTTGCCTCTTGTAGGTACTAAATTATGCTGCCGTCCAAGGGGTCCTCAAATCTCAGGAGCCATACTGGATCGAATCGTAGAGAGGAAAAATCTCAAATGGAAATGGTTGGCTCACACTCATATATGGAAACCTATAGAAATGTCTCAAAAGGCACAACATGTTTCGGGGTTGCCAAGAGCTAGGCAAATATCCTACTGCCCTCGGCACCAGTCTCTTTCACTTGAAAAAGAGGTTCTTGGCAAACCTGAAATGCGTCGTGCCTTTTGAGACAGTTTATAATAAAAATCCTAATTGTATTACGCTACATATGTGACTCCTCCCTACTACCAGTGTGTGCCAAACATTTCCATGTACGATGTTGCATTGAGAGTGTATACAGTAGAATAGATGGTGCCCTACAGATATTTTTTTGTCAAGATCATCTCTATCTTGTTTCAGGACAGTATAATTATACTAAATGTAGTAAAATGTGGGGGGGCATATATTTATTTCACTAAATAATTGCATAGCATTACAAAGAGAGGAGTAAAGGAAACATTTCATTTTGCTTCTATTTCTGACACTTAAATGGAATCCATCATCTTGATTGACCTACCAGAACTGCAGTAGATGATGAGGGAAGGATAAGAGGAGGCATTGGGTGATGGAGATGTAGCAGGAGTGCTGTTATTCCTTTGGTTCTCGAGCATTGGTGACCCCTTGAGATATCTCCCCCAAGCCTAATTTGTAAAGTTAACTTTTGGCAAAGAAGAAGCAACTCTAAAACAAAAACAAAGTGGTACGGGTGGAAATAGTCCTGAGTAACACACTAGTTAGTTGGGGTAGGTTTCCCCTGGGCCATTAAGAAAGAAAAACAATAGTTTTAGACCACCTGCACACAACAAGGAAATGAGGACGTGCACTAGCCGTATTTTCTTCATGTAGCACACTTCTTTGTTTGCTTCTACAATAGGCTCATATATGGCTGTAAATTTCATAGCCTAATACATGGACCAACTGCCGGAAACAAAAACAACAAGGCAGGTCCTATTCCTGCTCATTTTTATGACCCGGGCATCCACGGATGTCTCATGGGATACAAACAAGGGTCACCCATCAACAAATAGGTTTTACCCACTCAGGAATAAAGCATTTATATTTAAGGGCATAAGTATATTGCATAAATTGATTTTTGCGTAGGGCACCCTATGAACTATCATGCCATACCTTACCTGTTATCCAGTGATGTATCATTTTGGAAAAAAGTTGATATACATAAATATATATATTGGACCCTACGTACGTTAGGAATGGAGTGCTATAAGTGCTATCCCCATCGGTTCTACAGACTGTGAATGAACCAGTATCTTGGGTTTGGACTTCTGCATTTAGATTCTGAAGGCCATGGCAATGGAGCGGTTAACAAAAACCTTAATTTCGTTACCAATTTATAGAAACATTGTAAGATTAGGTAGAATACATGCTAGAGTATTTAAAGACTGTATACAAGAAATGGGTGAAGAGTAGAGATGAGCGAACACTAAAATGCTCGGGTACTCGTTATTCGAGACGGGGGGGGGGGGCACTGTGTTCTAATATAGAGTTTTACCTTCTCAACTTAAAGAAGGACAGGATAAGAGGACCAGACAAGCTGGTGATAACCTTGTTTGATATTCTTATATGACTTTGACTAGAGATGAGCGAGCACTAAAATGCTCGAGTGCTCGTTATTCGAGACAAACTTTTCCCTATGCTCGAGTGCTCGTATTGAATAACGAACCCCATTGAAGTCAATGGGAGACTCGAGCATTTTTCACTGAAAGAACACATTGAAAGAAGAACAATGAAGAACACATTGCAGATGTTTGCAGATGTTTTCACTGAAAGAACACATTGCAGATGTTTCCGTACATCTGCTAACTTATCCAAAGACACGCGTGCAGAACGATGTTCTTCACAATAGTATGTGTGTCACGGGTGACCCCGCGATCCATGTCTCGGATCGCGGGGACACCAGTGTTCTGCTGTGCCACGCAGCCCCCCGGTCCGGTTCTTGTCCGTGCTCCGCTGTCCTACCCTGCTCCCCCTCACCTTTACTCCATGCACCTCCTTCCTTCCCGGCCGCGCGCTCCCTGCCGGATCTTCATGTCCTGTTACTGAAGAGAAGGCCCTCCGGGTTCCCAAGTTTTTCCAGACGCCTCCGTGGATTCTGTGATTCCCATGTTCCGTGTTGTTCCCATGTTTTGTAGTGTTCCGTCCTGTTATCCTGTGGCGGCCCTGGTATCCTGTGGCGGCCCTGGTATCCTGTGGCAGTCCGGTAATCCAGTAGCCATCCGTGGTCCTGCCAGCCATCCGTGGTCCTGCCAGCCATCCGTGGTCCTGCCTGCCATCCGTGGTCCTGCCTGCCATCTGTTGCCCTGCCTTCCCATGGTCTCCACCTTGGCTGCCGCCGCGGGACTCCCAGGTAGTCACTTTGCGAAGACCAGGAGTTCACTTAGACTCTGCTCCCGGGTTTGTTATCTCCCGTGGTGGTCCAGGGAGTCCACTGACTATTCCCCTAAGACTGACAATGTGAAGAACAATATGTGTGAAGAACACATTGCAGATGTTTCCATACATCTGCAAAGTGTTCTTCATACATATTGTTCTTCACATACTATTGTGAAGAACACCGTTCGGCACGCATGTCTTCGGATAAGTTAGCAGATGTACCGAAACATCTGCAATGTGTTCTTCACTGTGTTTTTCACTTAAATGATCCTGTGTTCACTGTTTTCGTTGTATTCTTCACTGTTCTTCACTGTGTTTTCTTAAGTAAATGCTCGATCTCGAGCAGGGGAAATACTCGTCCGAGCAACGAGCCGTTTCGAGCATCAAGCTTGGACGAGTATACTCACTCATCTCTAACTTTGACTACAGATTCTACTCAAACAAGATGATCAATTTTCCAATATCACAAGGCTTTGGAATGTTCTACTACAATATTTCTATTCTATATATGTCTACATACAGCCAGTAGTTATGTTGGGGAATTTATCATTTCAATGTTAGTTGGCATGTAGTAACAAAATTAGAGCTTCATAAAAACCCTCCACATGTTCATCTATAGCAGTGTTCAAATAACAACGTGTTTGTTCATCCTCAGCCATCGCTACCTAAGTTATAGAACCCAATTTTCACAACTTTTATTTGTATGAAGCAATATATATTTTAGAGGTGAAAAATAAAGATTCTAGCTGCTCTGTATTCCCACTTGTCATTATCCCCTACAAGATAACAGAGAGACAGAGAAATAAATTTAGTCTCTCTGTTTTGAAGTGACCAATTTCAGTACAAATGATTTCTGAACCCCTTATATCTTGATCATGTTTCCTTTTTTTCTTTTATGGCGCTTACTGCTGTGTAAAAGTGAAGTTTAAATGCTATTCCAAAAATTGTCCATATTGGAAAAAATCCAAAGGAAAATCCACTTCTAAAAAAGAATAAACCATGCATGCAAAATGTCTAGTTACAGTACCATATGGTGATAAGGTTGAAAGGAAAAATATAACATGAAAGCTAAACTTAACTGGGGGCATATATAGGAAATAGCTACAGTACAATCTAATTTTGGTAGAAAGACCACCAGTTAAGGAAACTGGCAGTCTACTTGGGTAGAGTTGGATTCCAGTGTGATGGCAGTATTACAATTACTTAAAACTTGAAATCACTTAGAAATTCAGGCACATTGGGGCACATTTACTTACTCAGTCCCTCCGCGATCCACGAGATGTGTTGTCTGACGAGGATGAAGTCTGCCGCGATTCAACAAGATCGCGTGCCTGAGATCCTGACACTTCCCCTCTCAGGTCCACTGGAGTTCACCTTCTTCTTCCCGGTGTATGTGAGGACATGCCTTGGGAAACAAATTGAATTTTAAATCCTGCACTTAGTCCGAATCAGTTGGGTTGTCCGACGGCCACGCCCCCCTGATTTGTATCACATGAAATCCAATTGCATGCGCCAAAAACCCCTGTTAAATATGGTGCAAAACAGAAATAGTTTGAAAACCCGACGGAAATGTGGTCCGTGGACCCTTAGTATGTGTGCCCCATTGTGTAACTGTATCGTCTATACTTAAGACTGGTGCTGGTATATTAGGACTGATTGAAATGCATCCAAATCCTGACCAGTCCAGTCAGCTGCTGGGAGCGGCGTCAAGAAACTCTGTCCAGTTACATTACACCTTGCTGGTTTTACAAGCCATTAAACCTTTCCATATTTATGCTTGCTATCAGTTTGTTATATTATGTAACTGACCTCCGCTTCATTATTTGACCATTCTCTTGTTATTTGATTCTGTGCTTCATCGCCATCTTGGACTTAACCCTGTTCTATAGACTTTGTTTGTCTGTCTGTTATCTGTTTTCCATCCTTCTGTGTTTAGTCATCTCTCCTGTGTACTCAGTAGTCAGTGTAGGGATTGTCGACCAGAAGTAATAGAGTTTTGCATGGCTTGTTAGGTAAGTGACAGGGATGTGGATGAGTGTAGGGTCTGCACTTTCTTTTCTACCTTTGACAGTCCTTGCATATTCTTTGCTTCACATATACTGTAAAGCTAGCTTTTTAACTGCAGTTGGAATACAATTCTATTTGTTGTAGTCAACATATACATATATACTGGAGTATAAGACAACCTGAGTATAAGCCAGCCCTCAGTTTGCTCAGCACATAAAAAAATAAACTTACATACTTACCTTTTGGCGCTCCCGATGCTTCCATACAGCTCCTCTTCAATCTTCCCTTTGCTGTAACAGCTGGCAGAGGTGCACACTATGATGTCATCAGCGGCGACACCGCCGCATCATAGTGTGCGCTGGCCAGCAGAGCGCCTGACCGCTGCTCTGCTGGCTGTTACAGCAGAGAGAAGTAAGAAGAGGAGCCCGCGGGGACCGAAGCATTGGGAGTGCTGGAAGGTGAGAATGTAAATTTAATTTTAAAAACTCGGGTATAAGCTGAGGTGGGGTTTTCCAGCACATTTTTTGTGCTGAAAAGCTCGACTTACATGCGAGTATATACAGTAATTATAATACAATGTATTACATGTAACATCTCACAATTCTCACAATTTTCACAAAGCTGACAATAAAACAAAGAGGGGCTTATTTACTAAGGGTCCGCGGATTGTCGTTGGATCTTTGAAATTTTCGGGATTTGCGGCGCTGTGACAGGTATTTAACTAAGGATTGTGTTGCATGCCATTGGATTTTGGCGCAGCTGCGCTGGCTTTCTTGCGACAACATGATCTTTTAAAGAAACCAGTATTTCCACAGATATTTTATAAGATTGATTTAAGGTCAGTCAGATCCTTTTTTATTCAGGTTTTCCATAACACAAACACAGAGCCATAAAACATGAAAATTTGCGACAATAGTTCAGTATTGTGAAAACTAGTCTAAACAAATGATGAATTTGGAGCAAGCTGGGTCTATTTTAAAGTAACTTTTTACTGTCCTATTTTCATTTGGCGCAATAGAAAGTCGCAAAACAGCATTTGTAACACAACTGCGCCAAAACAATGCCAAACATAGACAAAAAACCCAATGATAAATCCCCACCATTGAATTAATATTCATATAAGTTAATAATATGTTGCCCAAATTATGTTATATAAAATCATAGAATAAGAGAGAAAAGATGTAATGATGTAGAACAGTATCATTTAGCGGTTGGTGCTGGTGAGATAATTTACCTATATGCTCACTTTAACGAGTTGTGCTGTGAGCACAATCCAACAGCAGCTTGATTTGCGATTACGCTCACCCTTCGCATGGAATGCTCATGTGCACGGAAGGTCGTCTCAAAAACTCTACTTTATTGATTCCTTATATCAGTTAAGTAACAGTGGGAACAAATCAATACTTACCAACGCTTCCGTTAGCCGTGATCAAGACTAAATTGTTGAAACCCGGTGGTCAGTATTGCTTTGTTCTTGCTGTTCCTGCACTGTTATAAGGACATTGTGGTTTAGTTCATCATTACTTAAACCTTTTATTTAAAAAAAACTCCTGAACTCTGTTCACTGATTTTTGTTTATTTGAAAACTGTTTTTATTGAAGCACAAAAAATAAAGATCAATTACATCTTAACACACGTCTCGTGCCTCTTTTTTACACTGATTTTTATCTTTACTATTTGTCCTACAGCCTGGCAGGTCTCCAGCAGGTGGTGTGTGCAAGAAATATTGAGGGAGAGGCTGATGTACTGGTTTCTCCCTGGGGCAACCCCTGAGTGTCTGTAGGAGGAGTCCATGGGTAATGGATGGGGAAGCCCGTGGTGGTAAGCAGCCATATCCAGGGATCAGATGGAGGCAACGTTGTGGAAGTCAACTTACAGTTTTTTATTGAACTTCAGACAGCAGGCAACGGCCCCCCAAAAAATTAAGATAGGATTCTGGTTACTGAGGTGGTCATGGAGATTGGTACAGGAATGGTGCACCAGCCTGATAGTAGATGCAGGCTGGGATAGCTGAGGTGGAGCTGTGTTCAAATTGTGTAAGCTGCAGCTCTGGATTAGAGTCTCCTGACTTGTACTGTGTGTCAGGCAGTAGGTCTAAGGCACTGGTAGTTCCTGGGATTAGTATCTGCGGCATGGATACTACAGCATGTAGGGGTGCGAGAAATAAAGTGCACTTTAGGGTAAGTGCTGACTATGTGCAGTGTAGGGGAGAAAAACCACCCACAGTCCTGGTTACAGACATCGGGGTAGGTGTCGGACTAGAATGAATGACTACATGAATTCGGAGTATACAATTGGTAGCTAATGCTGTTAAACCAACTGTTTTCTAAGGAAAGATGGGGTGTCATGTCCTGTAATCCACTCCTTGCACCAAGGCCCAAAATTTGTCCGAAGACACGTCACCTAGGTGGCATAATCACCAAGACCATGTGCTTCCACCTGATAGGGGTTTTTATACTCCCCCTGGTCAGGTGGTAGCACCTCTCCAATAACACTCCAGCTTTCATAACAGACAGATCATTGGCTAATTACATACACCAATTTAACAGTATCTACAGCTGCAATTACACAATACTCGAACCTTCCTATAGAGGTGATTAATCTCCCTAACAGCTCCTGACCTGAGGAGGACGCTATTTGCAACTACTAGCCTGCCTATGCGTTGGCATGGGGGTTGCATATGTTTGCTTCTTTTCTTTTCAATTTTTCTGAACACACTTGCTGTGGATTATTGGAATATTTCCATCGGATTCATTGATGTGGAATAATAAGGCTGGTTACAACAGAAATCCGTGTATGCGTTTGCTTAATTATCCACAGTATTTTGTTGGCTCCAAAAGTAAAAGCATTCAATTATTTTCTTGTCCGACCACAGCACTTTATTGCACACCATTGCCTGACTGAATCATGACAATTATGAGTTCAGTGGGTTGATTTTGACTCCTTTAAGAAGCTTTTATTATTCAATACTATTGAAGGGGTTGTCCACTTTACCTCATGTTATTTGTAATGTGTTTGGTTTGCTCTTTATGGTTTAAGTGATTTTTCACTGATGCCTTACTGAACCTTTCTTTTCAATGCACTTTTTCACACTTAATTTTTTTTAGAACTTAACTTTTTCAGTTAAATGACAAAAAAACTGAAAAAACTGTAAAAAAGCCAATTGAAAGGAGTAAGGCTACATGCATATGGTACACGCTGCTCACAGCGCCGTAATTCGGGAAAAGATAGGACATGTCATATCTTTTCCCGGGGAATGGAGCGGTATGGTGCCGCACGTGCCGTGCACCCATTGACGTCTATGGGGTGTATATCGGCCGAATATACGCCCCCCATGCAGCAGTGTGAATCCAGCCTAAGTCTGTAAGGCATCAGTGAAAAATCACTGAAGCCAGGAAGAGGAAACCAATCTGTATGTGTCCATAAGCCAAAATGGGTTCAGTGAAAAATCAATTTTATACAAAATTCCCAATGTGAAACCACCCTCAGGGTGCATTTGCATTACATTTTGAAACAGATTACTACAGCTAATTAAATTACTGTTAACATTTGTGTTTATCTTAAACAATAATATTTGATGTCATTGCTGGCTGTTTTTCTGTATATTATTTTTGAGTAATCACGATGTCAATGTTCAAAGTTGTTTTAATCTACTATCTAAATCAAGCAAGATAAACCAGGGATACTCAAAGATCCAAGCACCATGACTGTGGTAATCTTCATATATTTCTTATCCTCCCTTCGAAAATCAACTTTAAAATTATGCTGGTGAACTAGAAGGGCTCTGGGGGGGCGTTACCAGAGCCCCTCTGGGCTGGATCACTTCTCCCTTCCAATTGTGTGAGATTATAGCAGGCAGAGGGAGGGGGAAGTAGCGAGGGAGCAGGGGGAGCAGGGGGAGATGTGCTCCTGTACAATGTCTGGATCCATGAGCAATGGTCCCTGGTTTATCATTCTTGATTTTGATGGTAGATTTTCTTTAAAGGGAGGGACTATTTTATAATTTTATATTCTTCCCAAATAATAAGTTGATTATATAATGCTCCTGTTGGAATCAAAGTGATCAACATAACTAATAACCAAACAGGAATTGCAAAGACAAGGGGTATTTAGAGCATTTCATGGCTACCAATATCAGCAATAAGGTATCTGCATAATGTATAGTTAATTGCTCTTTGTTGTTTTTTTTATCTGCTTTATTCTATATTGCACAATGTCCTCTATGACATGCATTATAGGAAACAACAGCCATAGAAAATGCTTTGTTATACCTAATACCCATATTTTTCAGACTATAAGGCGCACTGGATTATAAGGCGCACTATCAATAAATGACTGCTAAAACGTTTAGGTTCATATGTAAGGCACACCGGATTATAAGGCGCACCTGATTATAAGGATGAATGACCAGCAGGTGGCAGACCTGTGCACAGTTCAAGGCAGCTGTTGTCTGTAAGTACGGTTCATATATAAGGCGCACTGGACTATAAGGCGCACCTTTGAATTCTGAGAAAATCGAAGGATTTTTTGTGCGTATTATAGTCCGAAAAATATGATAATAAAAATCTAATCCTCTAACCCATTTTTCTTAATATATATAGGAGTAAAAATTTGCATGGACAACATGTGTTGAATTGCTTGTAGAGAGTAAGGATATTACATGGTGTCTCATGAAAAGGTCATTGGAACATTCTGATGCCCACAGTTTCCAAAGGTCAATAAGCTACAAACAGAAGCAGAAATTGGTTGATTTATAATGAGAAAGTACATAAAATGTAAAAATTCCACTTTATAAAATAATACCATATAAATAAACACTTATAGAAATAAATACATGGTTGAAATTAAGATGTAGTAAATGAATATTTAAAAATAAAATGAAGAGTAGATGAGAATCTCTAATTTCTCCTCACAGTAGGTATGTGTACATCTAGGAGTAGTTGTATAAGTAGCACCTTGGGACCTCGAAAAATAAAAAAACTATGGACCCCCCCCCCCCCATGCAAATCCAACGCAGCCTTTATATTCTTCACTGGATTTTAATGTAAATATTTCATATTCTTAACTAGCTTTCGTAAATATATTCATAATACAGTGATGTTCTGAACTGTTCTTATCAAAATATAATAGGCTTTTCTGACAAACCACTTAGCAAGAGATTTTCTAGTTTCCATGGTAACCTCAATCCTTTCTCAGTTTCAAAGTGATTTCTCATTCTGAACATGAACTAAACTGAAACTGGAAGTTGTTTATTGAAGAAAGAGTTAGGGGTTTTTCATTGGCAAAGCTAATTATTGGAGCTGTCAAACAGAATGGAATATATTTTGATACAATAAGATCAACAAACGCACAATCCACAAGTGCAATATTTCGCGTGATATTTGGGTTACGATTAGTGTTGTGTGGCCCAAAAGTTCAGGTCCATACTGAATATGGCAGTTTTGTCACGCCATTTAGGCTTTGGGTTTGTGTTCAGGAAGTTGTGGCAAGCTGGTTGATTGACTGCTGAGCAGCCAATCAACCAGCTTGCACTCCCTCAGAAACCCCAGCCATACCCCAGCATGGTTGTTATTGGCTAGGTGGGACATGGGACTCAGCTATATAAGGGAGGGTCATGTGAGGGAATCTAATCCATTTTTGAATCTGTTCTTCTATCATGTATCTATACAAAGATTTTTGGCTCTATTGATAGAAAAGACTCCTATGTACCATTTCCCACCATCCCCCCGTGTACACAGATCATCTTTCAGTTACATCCTCTTGAAGGCTAATGGAATGTGGGTATGGTCAATAGGCTCCTTTGTCTCAAGAACCTATAAAAACTGTCTGCAACCTAAATAAATTGGAATTCTCTCAAACATGTGAAGGTCTGAGTGATTCACCGAGCAGCTCGTACTATACAATGATTTGGACCACCATCACATCGAGATAAAGGGATATTTCCCTGACAGTCACATGTCCCAGCATTGTTACAGAGAGGAGACAGGCTAGGAGAGGGTGCTGATTTAAATTAGGTTAGTCAGAAAGGCAGGACTAATAAGTACCCTCTTCAGGGAAGTTAGGTAGGGATTGGAGGCTGCAGCTATAAAGGACAGATGAAAATCGGAAATAATTGCCCTTTATAGTGCACTTTGACAAACTTCATGTTGTTTCTCATGGGCTGCTATAGTGCAGTGCCAGTTTTAGTACTATTTGCATTTACAGCATCATACAGTAATACCTTACAGAACCATTCTTAGTACTAATTGCATGTACAGCATCCTACAGTAATACCATACATGACCATTCTTAGTACTATTTGCATTTACAGCATCATACAGTAATACCTTACAAAACTAGTCTTAATACTAATTGTATTTACAGCTTCATACAGTAAGAGCTTACAGGACCCATCTTAGTACTATTTGCATTTACAGCATCATACAGTAATACCTTTCAGGACCAGTGGTAGTTCTATTTCCATCATTCAGTGTTACAGCACCAGTCTTGGTACTATTTGCATCATACAGTGTTATTTTTAGAAAATTTTGCCAAATTTCCATTTTCTTCATAACATCTTCAAAATGTTTCTATTAACTTGAAATACAATGTATGACGAGAAAACAATGACAAAATACCCTGGATACGTTAAAGAATTACAAATGTATAACCTCCTATAATGATACAGGGCAAATTAAAAAGCCTGGTCCTAAAAGCCCTAAGATGGCTTAGACCTGAAAGGGTTAAAATTTGTTTTTCATATGAATAATTTTGTTTTCCATTGCAAGTAATTATTCCCATTTTTCTACTTTTTTGCAATTAAGTGTCTCCATTCGTATTTTGGAAGTTTGAGTGAGGTGAGCATATTCTAACTTTTTATTCTTACTTTATGTATATTCTGACATTTTTATTTTCTATAAACTTTCCTTGTCTATAGGTAACTCTGCTAATCCCACAGAAGGGGAATACATAAGCGAGAAAATGTTTCATTTTTGAAATTTAAATAAGGCATCAACACAACTCATATGTAATGCTACAAAGTCATAAGACAAGCCCTTAGCATAAGATCAAAATGACTTTTCCTTTAAACCTGTCACAGCCGGCACTGGGGATTGTAATAATTAGGTGAGCGCAGTTCTGGATTCCAAGTCTAATTTCTCCCAGGTGTCAAAAATGTCTCCAGATGATATGAGGCGACGTAGCTTTAAGCTGCAACTTTTCTGATGGGTGGACAGGCATTAAATAGAAATGCCATGAATGTCCTTGATGCGTTAAATGGCCTTATGATACTGAACAACTGGATAGAATAATCATCCTGTGGTATGATAAGGCACCAGTCCGTTTTTGCCAGTAATCTGCCTTGGCAAACCTGTAGTGACTCATTTCAGAGTGAAATATATTTTTCCTCTGCGTTTGTTAATTAAGATATCCCTCCTGTGTTACACATGAATGCAGTTTTGTCAGCCGTGCCATAATTTCCTAACAGTGTTAACATCCGGGATGATTCTTTTTCCAATAAAGATTTATTAAATGGGCCGGACAATTGTCTGCCTGGAAACACAAAGGTTTTAATAACATTATATAATGATGCCTACCCCCATGTACAAGCCCCATCATTGATGAGAATTGCTTATTTCTTCAGGGTGCTCCTAGTTTGTGTTACAAAGGTTATTGTTTGTTAATTGGAAAAACCTCAAGGCTCAGCATGGACCAAAATATTGAACTCAAAGATCTGTGCTATATGATTAGGATAAAAATCTAGAGAATGAATAAATGTAAAAATATAGGGAGCTGCCAAAGAAAAACTCCCATCCACCATAAGGAAAAAATCCAAAGGTAGAAAAGAAAAATTTAAAAAACAGTACTTAATGAGACTTTATTATTAATCATATTTATCCTTTTATCTACTCCTCTACTGTTTTCTATAGGACGTATAAGATGACTGGCCCTGGATATCCCAGTCTGTATAGGGTGGGCTATATAGATTAAAAGAAGTGCAATTTAAAAAATTATTTAAAAAAAATTAAAAGTCCCATGAAGTCACATCCCATCCCATAATCAAATACAACATAAAAAAGTGAAAATCACAAAACAAACACAACATATTGGGTATCACCACATCTGTAACGACCTGTACAATAGAAGAAAAATGTTACTGAAAAGTGATTCTCATTCACAAAAAATAATCCACCATATGTCCATATAGCCTGTACAATGTGACATAGCAGATCTGCTCTGCATGGCGCCTCCTTCCCTTCTATCCCCGGCCGTGTGCCCATACAGCAGTCACCACCACATATGGGGCATCCTCATACTCGGGGGAATTTGCGTATAAAACTTTGTGTAGCTTTTCATCATTTAATACTTTGTAACGGTTTAATTTTTGGCCAAAATTAACATATTATCTAAAAAAAATTAAAGCTTTTAAAAGACACCTCTATTTTGTTTAAACCCCTGTGAAACATCTAAAGGGTTAACACGTAGATTTTTCTTACATTGAGGGGTGTAGGTTCTAAAATGGCATAATTTAAGGCTTCCATACTGCTGACCACAGCGGGTCACATTGGGCAGATTCTCCAGAAAGTAGACATTGAACCCTTCTCCTCTGGACCATTAAAGATAAAAATCCCTTTAACTATTCGATTAAAGTGATTTACAGAGAAATTGAATTACATAATTAAATTGGATTTATTTCAATATTTGCTGAAAATTTTTTTAAAACAATAAAAGTCAATCAAGCTATAACAAGGCCTGTGCGTCTCCGGGTCATTTACATTATTGTTAGAAAGTCGTTTATTCGGTGTAGAAGATGTGCCGGTACGTGCCAGAAGGGCTCCCACTTAACCCCTAAGGCAGTGATGGCAAACCTGAACCCAAACTGAACCCAAACCCCCCTTATTTATTGTGAGGTGCCAACCAAAAATTAAAGCTGTAAGTTATTGCTTCCTGTTCAACAACTTGATATTTGTCTCTTGAGGACAGCAACACAGTAGAAAGATAGAAAATTTGCATAATTTTAGCTTCTTTCCAGTGTCCCTCTGTACACAGAGAATCATGGGGCCAGCAGGAGGTCCTCCAAAGATAATTCAGCCCTGTCTATTCATTCTCCCTCTTCCTACAGTCCCAAGTAGCCAAAATATGACTGAAAGCAGCATCTTTTACATTGCTTGGAACTGGAGGTAAATTCTTTGAGTCCTGTCTGGTGTGCTGGGGCGATGGCCCGAGTGCCCACAGAAAGGCCACTGAGTGGCGCCTCTGGCACCCGTGCCATAGGTTCGCCACCACTGCCCTAAGGTAACGAGCATGCACCCACCCCCTAAATGTGGTGGTAGATGTCCTTTAACTCCAGATTAATAAAGTATAACGTAATAAATATACTGTTCTTGGTTTTACTGGACACTTTCGTAGAACTTACAATAGAAATAAATCTAATGCTGTGGAATAAGTGTTCATGTTAGCAAACATTTGCTGCCCGTCACTCAATGTGCTGTCAGTCTCTCCTTAGCAACAGACTACAAATGACACTTTGCTATTCGCATTACATGACAAAATGCTAGTTTGTAGACGCCGCTAAAAAGACCATGACAAAATTTTGAATGATCCATGGTAAATGCTAGCGAACACGATTGTTCACTTACAAAATACATAAAGCTGTGACATTGGGCTGTTTTTTTCTTCTATTTCCCTTTTGTTGAGCAAATATATTTATGGTATTGTGAGGATTCTATTATGATAATTTATATCCTTCACCGTTTATACCTTATATGTGGTGATTCCTGCTGATTATGAGAAGTCTTCTACATATATGTAAATGAGTTATTGAGTGGAACAAGTGCTCATTATATTGAGTATGCTATTGACTCTTATAGAACGCACATTGATTAACCCAAGAGTAATTTTGAAAAGGTGAACTTATCATCTACTAATTGATTGCAATTCCAAATGGTTATATGGGATTATTTTGTGCGTCTTGGAATTAAAATTAATTTAGCATTTGTGTTGATTAATGCTATTTACCACTGTAATAATACGCAGAGAAAGAAACACTGGGACACATTGGGGCACATTTACTTACCCAGTCCTGTCACGATCCCTGCTGTGCGTTGTCGTACGATCATGGACTCCGTCGTGATTCACTAAGATTGTGCGCCCGATATCCTGCATGTGACGCTTCCCCGCTCAGGTCCGCCGGAGTTCACCTTCTTCTCCCTGGTGCATGTAAGTGCATTGTCTTGCGAATCCGCCTGAATCCGTAAGATCGTCCGACGGCACACCCTCCGATTTCTATCGCATGAAAGCCGCCGCTGATGTTGGCTTCTTAAATAAGCCTCATTAACTAAGGGCCATGCACCAGTTTTCTGTCGGACTTTGCACATTCTTTCTAGTGCAAACTGCTGGCACAAGTATTTAAGAAGTGTCTTTCCACATTTGTGTCGACCGCGACTGTATTGTGGCACGGCTGCACTATTCTTCATGCAACACAAATTTTTGCAGTGAAATGGGCGTTCCAGTGCTTTAACATTCACAGTCTTTTAGAATTGGGTTGCACGCGTCATGTTAAAGGTGCACCAAAAGAAAAGTTGGTGCACTGTCCGGGCAGTGCAGTGGGTGCCAAATTCATGAAGAACGGGTGCCAGAAATCCTGAATCTGGCGCCCTCTGCATTATACACAGGCAAACTGCATATAGTACAGACTGCACTATTCTTAGTAAATGTAGCCCACTGTGCCAAAAACTGGTGAGACCTTGTCTACTTCTAGGGGGCTCTCTAAGTGAGCCCCCTGTTCCTCCCTTTCATTATAATGCTGCAGGAGAGCAGCTTGCAACTGTAACATTGCTATTATTGGTGATGGATGAAAAAGACTGGCCACCCTGAAACACGTGTTGGTGTGTCCATCATCTGGGTAGACATTGGGGCTTCTACCATGGGTAAGTACTAAGCACTTTAATCTTGTATTAAGTGATAGGGGGAATTTCTCATTACAATTTGTCAAAGGGACCCCCCTCACATCTCTGTTCACCAAAGAATGAAAAAGTAATTAGCACCAGAACATGGCAAAATTAAGAATTTTTTTTGGATAAGAAGTTTTAATTTTTGTAAACTTATGAAAACATTAGAAAACCTATATAAATTTGGTATCTCCGTGATCACACCGACACAAAAAATAAAGTAGACATGTCATTTGGGGGGCACAGTGAAAGCCGTAAAATCTGGGCCCACAAGAAAACGATGCAAATACATTTTTTAACCATTTTCACTGCATTTTTTTCGGCTTCCCAGTACATGGCATGGAATATTGAATATCACTATAAAGTGCAATTTGTTACACAGGAAACAAGTCCTCAAACAGTGAGTCACCTCCCGATCTCGCAAATCCACAGTCAGTACAAGCAATTAGTACCACTTACTCAATACTTCACATTTTCTCTGCTTTCCACGGGTAAATACTTTAAATTTGTGCAAATTTTTTTTTCCATAAAGCATTTTCATCTTGCAATCAGCAAATACATGGTGAAAAACTTTGGATACTCATCTTAGTCCATACGTCCATAAATGTTAAAGCACCATACCAGACACAATAGCAGGCTGTTTCACCGAGGGCTCTGCATACCGTGTGACGTTTCGGAGATCACGCCTCCTTCCTCAGACATTTCGTATGGACTAAGAGTACCCTAAAGTTTTTCACCATGTATTTGCTGATTGCAAGATGAAAATATTTTATGGAAAAAAAATTTTTTGCACAAAATTAAAGTATTTACCTGTGGAAAGCAGAGAAAATGTGAAGTATTGAATCAGTGGTACTAATTGCTTGTACTGACTTAAAATGTTTGCACATGTTTTCTGTCTGACTCTGCACTGAAAAGAACGTGCAAACTGCTTGCACATGTGGCTATAAAGTGTCTGCCCCAGTTTTGTGACGCGGCTGCACTTTGTCTGGCAAGACAGAGAAAATGTGCCATAGTATGGGCTGCACTAGTTTTGAGAATTGTGGGCCATTGCCCTCTTATTTGTGATGTTTAATAAAGACTGTATTTTACATTTTTCTAAAATATTTGTGCAAATCTGGCTTGTTTTTGTAGATTTATATATGCATTGCCAGTCTAAAAGATGTTTTTCATATGATGGAGGGATTTCATAAAATATTATGATAAGTAAAATGATAGATAAAAGGAATTGAAATCTCTCCCTCCAGTCGCTAGTGTCCCTTTTCTGATTAAAGGAAGTCTTCCATTTTTTTTCATGCATTGTGAATAGAGATGAGCGAACATACTCGTCCGAGCTTGATGCTCGATCGAGCATTAGCGTACTCGTAACTGCTCGTTTGCTCGACAGTATTTCCGCCCGCTCGAGAAAATGCAGCTCCGCGCCGTTTTGTTCTTTTTGGCGGCCAGAAAAACCACCATCACAACGCCAGGAGACTCTGCACTCCACCCGCATGACGTGGTACCCTTCACGTAGATAGCAGTGGTTGGCTGGCCAGATCAGGTTGACCCTGGGATAGACTAGCCGCTGCCCCGCTGCTCGGATCATTCTCTGTCTGGATGCCGCTAGGGAGAGAGCTGTGCGCTGCTTCAGAAGCGTTTGGTGTGTTCTATTAGCTACTGTTAGGCAGGAGTGATTCTTAAGAACCCAACAGCCTCTTCTTAGGCTACAATCACTTATACTTTTTTTTTTTTTTTATTTGCGCTAGTACCATATTGTAGGAATTAGCAGGGGAACGTACTACGTTGTGTTTTGCTCTTAGTGACACACATTCCACCTCAAACACCAAACGCGGGAAATTTATTAGGGGTTGAGTAGATTAGGCACACGTCTGCTGCCAGTTTTTTTTATTTTACGTTATTTTTTTCATAACTCACAGCGTTCATCTCATCTGGCATAGTAGTGTGACTGTAATACTTGGCTAGAAACATAGCCATAGGAATACAAACTCTTATTACCTGCAGTAGCGTATATATATTTGAGTTCTGGTGATCTGCTGCTGGCTGTACTTGCGTCAGTGCATCTACTATAAAATTGAGCAATTTGGAGTCAGACTTGCGACCATGGTGTGTTTATAGGTGACGCACATATCATCGCCAAAACCGAATGCGGGAATTTAGTTAGGGCACCGGGTGGTATTTTCAATTAGGCACAGTCCCAGTTTCTTTTTATTTTACGTTTTATTTTTTTCATAACTCATCGTCATCATCATCTGGCATTAGATTGCTGTAATACTTTGGCAGAGAAATAGCCATAGGAGAATACAAACGTCTTAATTACCTACATAACGTTATATATATTTGATTTCGTGGTTGATCTTCTGGTGGCTGTACTGCTGCAGTGCATCTGACTATCAAATTTTGAGCAATTTGGAGTCAGACTTGCGACCACTTGTTTTTAGATGACGCACAATTCCACGCAAAGAGACCGAATGGGAAATTTATTAGGCCCGGGGTTGTAGTTTCACTAGGCACAGTCCCGGCCATTCCCGTTTTTTATTTTACGTGTATTTTGTTTCTAACTCCGCGTCATCGCATCTGGCCTAGTAGTGTTGTGCTGTACTTGGCTATAACATAGCCATAGAGAATACAAACGTCTTAAATTACGCCTACAGTAGCGTTATATATATTTTGATTTCTGGTTGATCTGCTGGTGCTGTACTTGCGCAATTGCTCATATCAATTGTGAGCAATTTGGGTCAACTTGCGACCACTGTGTTTTAGTGACGCACCTACCATTCGCAAAGACCGAAGTGGGAAATTTTATTAGGGCCCGGGTTGTATTTCAATTATGCACAGTCTGCCTTTTCTTTTATTTAACGTTTATTTTTTTCAAACTCAGCGTCATCCTCATCGGCATAGTAAGTTGCTGTAATACTTGGCTAGAAAATAGCCATAGGAGAATACAAAACCCCGTTGGTTTGTCCGTAATTACCCTACAGTAGCGTTATATATATTTGATTTCTGGTTGATCTTCTGGTGGGCGTACTTGCTGCAGTGCATCTACATCAAATTGAGGGCAATTGGAGTTCAGACTTGCGACCACTGTGTTTTAGTGACGCACATACTCCATCGCAAGACGCAGTGGAAAATTTATAGGGCCCGGGTGTTGTATTTCAATAGGCACGTCTGCCATTTCCTTTTTATTTACGTTATATTTTTTCATATATCTCAGCACGTCCATCCATCTGGCATAGTAGTGTGCTGGAATACTTGCTAGAAAATAGCCTAGCAATAGGATAGCATCGTTTGGTTTAAAAAACTAAAAAACCAAAAAAAAAAAAAGAAACCCACAAACACAACAAAAAACAAAGGTTAAAAGAAATTAAAAAGTTATAACTTGCATTTTCCAAATGTTTAAACCCTAAATACGAGGGCTAGGGTTAGAGGACGAGGGCGGGACGGTGGGTCGTTCCACGACTGCAGGGGTCAGATCGCCGTGGTCCTGGGCGGGGTGAGACACCACGTCTTAGAGGGAGCAGGGGAACCCGCAGAGCTACACTCCCTAGGTTCCATGTCTGAATTACTGGGACTCGTGTAGAGCACTGTTTGGAGGCCAGAACATGCGAACAGGTGATGTCGTGAATTGCGAACAATGCCTTCGAGCAATTTGTCCACCATCATCCTTTCCACCAGTCCACCCCATTTCACCGAAATCGGCACTCTCCAGCTCCTGCAACCTCACCTCCTCCCCCCCAGTCTGCCCCCTCCCAGCAAAATTTGCCATTTGACCGGGCATACTCTGAGGAACTGTTTTCTTTCTGGCCCTTCCCACAGTCACAAACCACTTGTTCCGGTTGCTGATGAGTCAATTTTTCTGATGCCCAGGTTTTCCACCAGTCGCAGTCTGTGGTGATATGACCTTGGTGCGTAGTGGAAGAATTGTGTAAAGAGGTGTCCGACGATAGAGGCACGGTTCAGACAGTGGGGAAGTTGTTGTCATGGCAGGAGTCCGAGGGGGAGGGCAGACTGAGGGATCGGAGGATGATGAGGTGACAGACCCAGCTGGGTTGAGAGGACCGGGTGAACACAATGCTTCTGAGACGAGGAGAGTCCTCGACCAGAACAGGTTGGAAGAGGCAGTTGGGGCCAGACGGGAAGGCAGGCCAGAGCTGGTGGCACTCAGCGCCAAATGTGTCAACTAGTGAAGCTCCCGTGGCGAGGGTCCTGCGCGAGGGCTAATTTTCAAAGTCTGGAGGTTCTTTAAGGAAACCACCGGATGACCGACGGACTGTGGTGTGCCACATTTGCCAAACCAGGATCAGCAGGGTTCCACCACACTATCTTAACTACCACCAGTATGCGCAGGCATATGAATGCTAAACACCCCACCATGTGGCAACAAGCGCGTTCACCTCCGGCCCGTGCACACCACTGCTCCTTCCCCTGTGTCAGCTGATAGTCAGCCCCCTGCCCATGGCCCGCCAAAACCCAACCCCATGTCACCCTCCACGATCCTCCACAGCATCCCCGCGAGTTCAGCTCTCCATACCCCAACGCTGGACGAAACGCAAATATAGTGTCAACCACCCCGGCACCCCAAGCCTTAATGTGCACATTTCCAGATTGCTAAGCCTGAGATGCTGCCCTATAGGCTAGTATAGACCGAGGCCTTCGCACGCTCAGGCGGCGGCCGCCCCTCGGTATTCGTCCCCACCGCCACTACTTTCCCGATTTGGGCCGTCCCCGCCTGCACCAGCACGTGTCAGACAACATAATCCGTGCCTCGACCAACGCCGTTTCTGACAAGGTCCACCTACCACGGACACGTGGACGAGTGCTGCCTGCAGGGCCACTATAATCTCTGACGCACATTGGGTTAACTTGGTGGAGGCTGGGACCGAGTGTGACCCTGCGCTGGTCATATACTGCCGACGCCGAGGATTGCGGGGCCTACCGCGGTCCAGTGTTTGAGGCCTACTATGCCTCCTCCTCCTCCCACCCCTCCTCCCCTCCTCCTCCGAACGACCATCCGTGGCAGGCGCCATCATTCGGTAGCTCTAGGCACAGCAGCAGTGCCGTCGCTAAGCGACAGCAGCGGTGCTCAAACTGCTGACCTAGGCGATAAAAGGCACCCCGCCCAAGAACTATTACAGGGCATCACGGCGCAGACTGATCTGTGCTGGCACCGCTGAACCTGAGCCATGCATGGTTTGTGTGTACAACGCCGTAACCTGTGGCGCTCTGCAACTCGCAGACTGACACATGTGCCCTGCCTGGCCCATGTGTTAAATCTGATGTTCACTGCGTTCCTCAAGACATCCCCAATCTTCTGATTTGCTCACGAAGGTGCGCCGCATCTGTGCTGCATTTCAGGAAGTCCAGCACAATGCTGCCACTCTCAGGGCAGCGCACGCCGCCTCAACGTGCCCGCTCACCGACTGTTGTGCGACGTGCCACGAGGTGGAATTCAACACTGACCATGTTATCCAGATTTTACCACACGCCGAGCGATTGTAGACTGCCAGATGTCAACTTCCACCATAACTGGTAGTCAGGTCAGTCAGCTTCCTCAAGGTCTACAATGAGGAGTGGACGTGGATGTCCTGATATCTGTCAGGTGCTGATAACTTTGAGGAGTCAACACAGATGGTCAGTGCGATGCCGCCATCATCAGCCTCACCATCCCGCTGCTTGGCCTGTTGAAAAACTCTCTGGTCAGCATGAGTTCGAAGCTTTGCGCTCCTCACAAGAGACGGGGAAGAAGATTCCCTTGTTTGATAGCACAAAGCACCCTTAGTCTGTTTTCTCAGCGCATATCGGAGGAGGTGGAGGTGGAGGAGGATAGGAGAAGAGGAGAGAATGTTTGGCTAGACACAAGAGGGACATTGTTAGTCCTACACTGTTGAGCGTGTATGGCAGAAGAAAGGAGTTGGAGGAGTTGGAGGAGGAGGAATGGACAGTCGGCCAGTGAGGGGAGTGAATTCTTTACGCGTTGGTACTCTCTGCGCATATGGCAGATTTCATGCTAGGGCTGCCTATCCCTGACCCTCGCGTTCAAAGAATTTATTCCAGCACCGATTACTGGTGTTCACTCTCCTGGACCCACGGTACAAAGCAAATCTTTCCACTCTCATCCTGGAGAGAAGGAGTGTGAGAATGCATGAATACCAGGCAGGCCCTGGTGCACAATCTGAACAGTATTTCCCTTCTGACAGCGCTAGCGGCAGAGTGCGTGTTCTGCGGGACAGTAGCGAGGGAGAGTAGGCGAGCAGGCAGCTTGTCCAGCACTGGCAGGGTACCTTTACAAGGCTTTTGCCAGCTTTATGTCACCCCAGCAGACAACTGTCACCTGTCCCCAGTCTCGGCAGAGTAGGGCTGATCTTTACAGAAAGATGGTAGGGAGTACGTAGCTGACCATACCATCGTCCTAAATGATCACACAGCTCCCTACACACTACGGGTTTCAAAGCTGGACATGTGTGCACGAACTGGCGCTCTAACGCCTTGGAGTTTCTTGCCTGCCCTGCCGCTAGCGTCTTGTCAGAGCGGGTTTTCAGTGCAGCTGGTGGCATCATCACCGATAAGCGTACACGCCTGTCGACTGACAGCGCTGACAGGCTGACGCTTATCAAGATGATAAAGCATGGATTTCTCCTAATTTCAATCTCCAGCAGGTGAAGAAGCTCAACCGAATAATTATCCATCCTCATCCTCCTCCTCCTCATTTTCCTCCTTCTCCTCCTCTTTCTACAGTAAAGCAAGGAAACTGGCTTTTTTTTGACAGGGCCCACTGGCTCTAGGTATAGTACTTTATGCATTTAATTTTCTGGAGGCCACCGACACGGTCCTCTGTTTTAAACAATTTTTGGAGTGCCACATACAGGCACTCAATCTATTCAATTTTCTCTGGAGGGCCACCTTTCCGGTCCTCTGTTTTAAACAATTTTTTGGGACTGCCACATACAGGCACCCAATCATTCCATTTTTCTGGAGGGCCACCTACCTGCTCCTCTGGTTTAAAAACTTTTTGTGACTGCCACATACAGGCACTCAATCTATTCCATTTTTCTGGAGGGCCACCTACCTGCTCCTCTGGTTTGAAACATTTTTGGACTGCCACATACAGGCACTCAATCTATTCCATTTTTCTGGAGGCCACCTACCTGCTCCTCTGGTTTGAAAAATTTTTTGGACTGCCACATCAAGGCACATCCAAATTGAATTGTCTCCATAGCAGCCTCCACACGTTTTCTCCATTGCTACCTCCAAAAGTCGTCCATATAGCTGCCTCCATACATCGTCCCTTTATCAAACGAGGTTTGTCAGGCCGAAATTTGGGTTGTTTTTCATGGATTCCACATCAAGTTGTTAACTTTGTTGCCACCCTGCTGTGTATCCACAAAATACACTGCAAACTTTACCATTCTCGGATTATTCATCAGCCTTCTTGCGCTCTGTTTACATTCCCCTCACCCGCCATATCCTAAACTTATAGAACGCTACTACACTTGATCTTTACAAAAGGTTCTTAGAAGTGCTGTTGGGGAGTAGCCTAGGCCAGGGGCTTGGATTGGCGAAAGCTCGCCTAGCAGCGGAGCGCCAGCTCCATGCGCATCATCGCTTCTTGCGCCTGGTGTTTACATTCCCCTCACCCGCCATATCCTAAACTTATAAGAACGCTACTCACTTGATCTTATACAAAAGGTTCTTAGAAGTGCTGTTTGGGGAGTAGCCTAGAGACAGGGGCTTGGATGGCGAAAGCTCGCCTAGCAGCGGAGCGCCAGCTCCATGCGCATCATGCGCTTCTTGCGCATCTGTTTTACATTCCCCTCATCACCCCCATATTCCAAACTTATAAGAACGTACTACACTTAACTTGGTGCAGGCTGGGACCGAGTCTGACCCTGGGGCTGGTCATATACTGCCGACGCAGAGGATTGCGGGGCCTACCTCGGTCCAGTCTCAAGGCCTAACTATACCTCCAAATCCTCCCACCACCTCCTCCACCTCCTCCTCCTCCGAATTACCATCCGTGGGCATGGCGCCATCAGTCGTAGCTCTAGGCACAGCAGCAGTGCCGTTGCTAGCGACACAGCGGTTGCTCAAACGGCTGAGCCTAGGTGATAAAGGCACACCGCCCAAGAGCTATTGCAGGGCATTCCACATCAACTTGTTACTTTGTCGCCACCCCCTGCTGTGTAAGCCACAAAATATACTGGAAAACTTTTTTCACTTACGATATTATTTCACGCTTCTTGCGCAGATGTTTACATTCCCCCTCACCCCGCCATATCCCAAACTTATAAAGAACGCTACTACACTTGATCTATCCGAAAGGTTCTTAGAAGTGCTGTTTGGGGAGTAGCCTAGAGACAGGGGCTGGATTGGCGAAAGCCTCGCCTGGCAGCGAGCGCCAGCTCCATGCCAAGAACAACTAACATAGTTTTATACTGCATACCTTTAATCTACTACTAGTTCACTGCCTCCATACATCGTCCCCTTATCAAACGAGCTGTGTCAGGCAGAATTTTTGGATTGTTTTCATGGCTTCCATGTTAACTTTGCTGTCGCCACCCTGCGTGTGTAATCCACAAAATATACTGGCAAACTTTTATCATGTACCAATATTATTTGAGCGCTTCTTGCTCACCTTCTTTGGTTCCTCTCTGCTACCCATTGTTTGAAGCCTGAGTCCATTTAGGGTATGTCGCCATGCCACTCCTAGCCTTCCGCTGCTGCCGCTGCCTCTGCATGCCGTCCCCTATAGTGTCAGGGTCAATTATTGGATGTTTTAGATGCTATCTAGCTTCATTCTGTCACTCTGTCATGGCCATGCTGTTGCCCATAATTTTGGCATAAGGTGCGATTAAGCAGCCTCAGAGGCATCCATGCATCTCGCCCTGCTGTTTTCCCTGTCCATTTTCCGTGGTGTTCCCATCCTTTTCTGAGGTTCCAGGTGTTTGTGCCAAGCTTCCCTGTGCAGAGCCTTGGTCCCCTTGAAAATGCTCGAGTCTCCCATTGACTTCAATGGGGCTCGTTACTCGAAACGAGCACTCGAGCATCGGGAAAAGTTCGTCTCGAATAACGAGTACCCGAGCATTTTAGTGCTCGCTCATCTCTAATTGTGAACCTTGAGAATGCTGTAGCTATACTGCTGCAGAAACATATTTTGCCTAATCCCCGAACTGAGTGAATTTGCTGAAAAACAATTATACAATTATGATAATGAGGCTCTCTCACTCCTGTGGCTGCCGGGGCGCTCTCTTCACCCTAATTATGCACTGCTCCAGCCTTGTCCTGCCCAGCATAAGCCAAGAATACATCATCACTGTGTTGTCCCTGACAGGCAGAAGTAATCATTCATTGCACCATCTCCCAGCTGCTGTGTATGAGTCACCTAGCCCCAGTCTGATTAGCCCTGTCTGGACATTTCAGGCATTTCTTTTATGTACTGCAGCTGACTGCACACAGCTTTCCAAAGATCCTGCATTTTTAATTGTTTTTTGAGCAAAACCACTTGGATCAGGGATTAAACAAGGTATGTTTCTGAATCAGTGTAGCTACAGCATTCTCAAGGTATGTTTGGTTCACAATGCATAAAAACAAATGGTAGATTTCCCTTAAGGGTGCGGTCACACATGGCATTTGTGATGCATGAAAATAATAACACAGCTGCTTACACTTCTAGCAAACCAGACTAATGCATTGTAGCTAGAGATGAGCGAGTATACTCGTCCGAGCTTGATTCTCGTTCGAGTATTAGCGTACTCGAAATGGCTTGTTGCTCAGACGAGTATTTCCCCTGCTCGAGATCGAGCATTTGATTAAAAAAACGTAGTGAAGAACAGTGAAGAATAGAATAAAAACAGTGAACACAGGATCATTTAAGTTAAAAACACAGTGAAAAACACAGTGAAGAATAGATTCCAGATGTTCGGCACATCTGCTTACTTGTCGGAAGATACGCGCGGAACGGTGCGAACAAAATAGTATGTGAAGAACAATATATATGTGTGAAGAACACATTGAAGAACACGGTGAGCAAGACAGAGACATCGGGGAGCAGGACAGAGACATCGGGGAGCAGGACAGAGACATCGGGGAGCAGGACAGAGACATCGGTGAGCAGCACAGAGACATCGGTGAGCAGCACAGAGACATCGGGGAGCAGCAGAGAGACATCGGGGAGCAGCAGAGAGACATCGGGGAGCAGCAGAGAGACATCGGGGAGCAGCAGAGAGGCATCGGTGAGCAGCACAGAGGCATCGGGGAGCAGGACAGAGACATCAGGGAGCAGGACAGAGACATCGGGGAGCAGCACAGAGACATCAGGGAGAAGCACAGAGACATCGGGGAGCAGCACAGAAACAGAAGGGAGGACAGAGACATCGGGAAACAGAACATAGACATTGGGGAGGAAGACAGAGAAATCAGGGAACAGGACAGAGACATCGGGGAGGGCAGGGACATCGGGGAGCAGCACAGAGAGATCGGGGAACAGGACAGAGACATAGGGAAGGGCAGAGAGATCGGGGAGACTTCAGTGGAAGAAGAGGAGCGAATCCCGGGACAGCGTATCTCCCAACAAGTAAGCAGATGTGCAGAACATCTGGAATCTATTCTTCACTGTGTTTTTCACTGCGTTTTTCACTTAAATGATCCTGTGTTCACTGTTTTTATTCTAATCTTCACTGTTCTTCACATCTGCTAACTTGTCGGGAGATAATATACGCGCCGAACAGTGAAGAAAAGATTGTAGATGTTTGCATACATCTGCTAACTTATCAGAAGACATTCTTTTTCAATTAAATAACACATTTTATTCCCGAACCATGGTCCCTTTGAAAAATGCTCGAGTCTCCCATTGACTTCGATGGGGCTCGTTATTCGAAACGAGCACTCGAGCATCAGGAAAAGTTTGTCTCGAATAACGAGCACTCAAGCATTTTTAGTGCTCGCTCATCTCTAATTGTAACATGTAAAAATCTATTTTTTAAAAAAAAATCTATACTCAATGTGTGACTGCACCCTAATGTAATAGCAGGACAAAAGTTATCCCTTTTCTGTGGGAGAGGCTGCTTTGCATAGACCACATGGGAACATGGATAAGCTTTAGACATTCTTTAGAAAGTGTTAAAGAAAGAAAGGAGCAAAACACACACAAGCCACAAAAATCAGGGCGCTTTGGAAAGAGAGGACACTCGTTAAACAGGTGGTCAACGCAGAGTCTAACACTGTTATCTAATTTTTTTTTTATCTTGCAATGCCTTTTATTTTACAAGACTAAACACATGAGCTCCCAAACCGAACAGTTCATGAAGCAAAATCCTTTGTCATTGATGGCCAAAGTTTCATATATATCTAATAAACAGCAAATCCACTTTTTATTACTGCTGACCGGTGAACTGCAGATCCAATAACCTTATTACTCTTTGTTCTGATGTTCATTATCTAAAAGTTTTTCTATCTCTATATAAACAGATGTGTCCACCCTCAACTGCAACTGCAAACAAAGCCCATGCAAGGCTATAAATGAGAAGACAAAGACTGGGTAACCACACTTAGTAGTCCATTACTATGTGTTTTCAATCTACTTGCGGCAGCAAATCACTTAAATCTCTTGTGTTTGTATGGTGGATTGTCGTTTTTAGTGGTGATAAACAATGCATTCATTTTATAGTAAACGCCATTATGAATTTGTTAATAACCAGCATCACGATTGTTTTGGTTATTTATGAAGAATAAATAGAAAGGGTAACTTTTGCATTTTTAATTTTTTTTTAAATAAACTTACCTTGCCGGGTTTCCAGTAATCTTAAAATACCTGGTCTCCAATAAAAATCTAATATGTTAACAAAGGGGACAGATGTTGGGTCTTTGCTAGGTTCCATGCCACAATGGAAACTCAATTTCTCCCCAAGTACATCATGAGGCTACATGCAACCGCATCATATCACAGCCACAATAGGGGTCTAAGGCATCGGGTCACCGCGGTAGAACGGTTCTAGTTGCCCATGGAAACCAACCAGGACGCAGGTTTAATTTTATAAATAGCTGTGGGAAAATAAAAGTTGAGCTCTGATTGTTTGCCTTTAGCAACTAGAAAAGTTCTGCTCCAAGTGACTTCTGATAAATCTGCCCTGCTGTGTCTTACCGCATGGTGACCAGTGCTGGCCGACCACTCCACGAGCGATAGGACATTTCCTAAATTTTGCCATATTGCAGCCACAGATGCAGAGGTGCTTCCCCCTCCCCTCTTCTGCACCATGCTGCATGTTTGGCCATGATCCTGTCCGGGCAAGAACAAGGTCATGTGCATGTAGCAGTGGGCAAATCATGACAAATTACTTTGCTAGGGATCAAGTCACCTCATTATATAACTAAGTAACTAAAGTCAGATTTGCAAGATTCCAGTACAGGCGGTCCCCTACTTAAGATTTATTTAAAAAATCACAGAGACCAAAAAAGTTCTGGCTGGGATTACAATGATAAAATATACAGTTCCGACTTACATACAAACTCAACTTAAGAACAAACCTACAGACCCTATCTTGTATGTAACCCGGGGACTGCCTGTAAATCTCAGGATATTTTTGTTGTGCATCTCTGTTATCAAGCTTTCTTCTTGACAATTGATGGCCTGTAATTGCTATTATCAATTTACTGTTATATTCCCTTCATCGTTTACAAGGCTCTGCAAATTGCAGCGAAGTTGAAGTATCCGAAACAGCCAATGCAAAGTTGTAGTTGATAGACAATTAATGGGATGTACACTGAAGATCCAAAGTAGTCAATTAATTTCAAAGTCCTGAATAAACAGACCTATGTTCTGTTTTATTGATTCATCAAGGCCCTCATCTCAAAATAATCAATGTGTGTTATACCACCACTAACAAACCAAGATTGCTTGGACATTTAAGCCAAAAAGGTTATCAATTTAAATTGTGAGGTTTTTTTACTACCTTCCTTTTCTTCGAAACTCTGCTTAAATCAAAGTTGGTAACTTCATTTACATTGATGTACCTATTGATTGTCTTCCAACCATTATTCCCAAAATAATTTTCTTAGCCAATGCCACATTTTAGAAATATTTGGTCACTTAGGTTACACATACTTTCATGATTTCATTATTGAGTCACTTATAAGGAACCTCTGTTTTAAAAATCCAAATATGAATAACATATGAATTTAATGTAGTCTTTAAAATTATGTTACAAGTGCACCAAAAATACGTTGGAGCACACTTCCTGAGCAGTTCAGGGTGCACTAGGTTAATGAAGATCTTGCCCCACTTTTCATGAATATGGCACTATCTGCACACTCCACAGGCAAACTGCATATTTTTTATAAATTTGGCCCATTGAGTATCATTTAAAGGAAACGAACCACTTAAAAAAACATAAAAAATACCTATTAATACTCACCCCGGCTCCTCTTCACCTCTCGTGTGACGTCAGCTCACCTTCTTATTCTCCCAGCATGGGAGAGGTTGGTTAGGAGAGGCAGGCACATGCATAATTAGCAACCCGGAACACTGGATATATTTTGTCACTGCCCCCCTGCTAATTATATCTTTCTTTTCTAGGTGATCCTGGTGTCAAGATTAGCAATGGACAGTCATCAAGATGAAGAGGAGTGGGGTTGAGTATTAATAGGTTTTTTAATGTTTTTTTAGATGGTTGATTTCCTTTAAATGATAAACAATGAGTCATATTTTAGGTGGTTGGCTTCCTTTAATTCCTTAAAATATAGGGGGTCATTTACTAAGGGCCCGATTTGCGTTTTCCCGACGTGTTACCCAAACATGCGCTGATTTTCCCTGAATTGCCACAGGTTTTTGGCGCACGCGATCGGATTGTGGCGCATCGGCGCCGGCATGCACGCGACAGAAATTGGGGGCGTGGCTGAATGAAAACCCGACGGATTCGGAGAAACCACCTCAATTTTTTATTTAAAAAGTGTCGCTGGACACGCACTTACCTTCACCTTACCTTCACCTTACCTTCACCAGGAATAGGATCGTGAACTCCGGCGGACCTCGGCGGACTTCAGCGCAGCAGCGACACCTGATGGACGTCGGAGGAACTGCCTTAGTAAATCGCCGGAAGACGCGAATCCACTGCAGAGAAAGCGCCACTGGATCGCGAATGGACCGGGTAAGTAAATCTGCCCAATTGAGTCTAATTTTACCACAGAAATTGCTTAGCATAACATTTACTTCCTAGTGTTAGCTATAAAGCTAAGAAAAAATATATCCATGTATAAATTAAGAAAGCACAGACAAACAAAACAACATTGAAAAATACAAATGTTATAAAAACAAAATAGAGTGACAGTTTTTAGATCTAGAACTAAAAAGGTTAAAGTTTAATAATTAATTATTGTTTGAAATATCTTCATTCTTTTGTCCCTGAAATTCAAGGTTTGAGTTTCTTTTAAACGTGTATTTAATTGTGTCTCCCTTTTTGGCTAAATACTAATTCTTCTTTCCAATTTTGCAACATCAATGTCCAATATAATTTTGGCAACTTTTGTTCTAATTAGCAGTTTGGAAAAGCAATGGATTAATGAAATCTTTTGGCAATAGTTTTTTAGAGGATTATTTTTACTAAAATGCCAAGAGTAGTGTTAGAACAAGGCGAGTGTAATTGGAGAAGTACAGAAAAACGCCATCTGCTTTACTGATACAGCTATTCATGGCCAACAAACCCTTTCTTCCTTCTTTTCTTTCTTTCTATAGCATACAACTTGAATTTCTATACTATTATGTGGCATTATGTTATAACCATTGGGTGAAGTTTTATATGCACACATGATTCCAACATGCTTATAAGGAAAAAAAATTTTATTGATGTTATTGATTAAAAATATTTGCAAATAGAATTTTAAAGAAAAAAAAAAGACATTCTTGAAAATATGAGATAACAACAAACAACACACAAACAATCACTACACATAGTATCTGGTCAAGTATTGTGCAATAATGCTTAATACACTGTTCAGAGCCTGGCCTGATTAAAGGGGTTTTCCCACACACAAAAGTTGCGTGGATAGGGCCTAACTTGCTGATCAGTGGGGGTCTCAGTGCTGAGACCCCGCAGATCTTGAAAACAAAGGGTCCAATGGGGTCCCACATACACCTTGTCCCACCGCGCTCTGTGATTTCTGTCAGCTCCATAGAGATTAATGAGATAAAAGAATATCTACAGCATTCAAGGTTCCTAAAAGCACAGTGGCCTCCATAATCCCTGAATGGAAGACATCTCTTTCTGGGAAAGTAGGTGGGAGAAGAAGGTAAAAGAGAGAGGTAAAGAAGAACCCCAAGATCACTGTGGCTGAGCATCATAGATGTAATGGGAGATGGGAGAAAGTTTATGAAAGCCGCATACAGTGTGCACAAAACACATGAAAGACTCCAAGACTATGAGACATAAGATGCTCATCAGCTGCCAAATACAATCCCAACTGTGACACATGGTGGTGGCAGCATCTTGCTATGGAGGTGTTTTTCATCTGCAGGGACATAACGATTAGTTGCAATTAAAGGAAAGATGAAGATGGATAATTATTTTTGATGAAAACCTCTTCCAGATTCTTTGGACCACAGATTGGGCTGAAGACAATGACCCTAAGCACAAAGCTAAAATAACAAATCAGTGGCTTCAGAGCATCTCTGTGACAATTTTGGACTGGCCCAAACAGAGCCCGGACCTGAACCCAATTAAGCATCTCTGGAGAAACTTGAAAATGGCTTCCACTGACGTTCATCATCCAACCTGAGGAACTGAAGAGGATCTGCAAGGAGGAATGGCAGAGGATCCCCACATCATGAAGACTCATGGAAGTACTAGCTCAAAAGCTGCTTCTTCTCAACACTGAGCAAAGGGTCTAAATACTGAATACTGACCATGTGATATATTTGAACCACATCTGTAAAACGCTTGGTTATGTGACCAGGATTTCTGTTTAGTATTTTCTTTAATTAATGACGGTGAAAGGACGTTGCCAAGCGTACATCGCTTTTCCCATTTGTGACGTGATCATCACATGCTATGTGTATCTGGACATAAATTTTCATTTTATACACTGTTATCCATGAATAAGGATGTTATATGCGTCCAAAACACGTTGGATTAATATGATGTCCAAGTTTTAAAGATGCCTATATAAAGAAAGTTTTTATGGAGTTGGTCCATGCGGTAAAAAAAATTAACTAATCTGGGGTGCAGAGTGTACATTAATGAGCAAGAAAATAACTTTGTTCATCTTACCAATAGGTTGCAATGAAAAATTTGAAGGGATCTGAAAACTTTCCATACCTACTGTAAAAAGCATTAACAAATATAAGTCCTACATGCAACAGTAGAGCATCAACATTCTGTTTTTTTAATGTAAGTAATAGACTTTTAAAACATAAAATAAATTTCAAAATAAAAAATAACATAAATACAACAATACTAGGACAAGGAAAACAAAAGGGATTGGAGAGAAAGGAGGTATCGGATGGGAAGTTGTATCAGTCCATATCAAGCAGGGAGCTATTTCCTAAACAAGTATGTATATTCAACAAAGGACCCTAAAATTGATAAATGCAGCACATAACCAAGAAGACTGTAAATGCAATGCCGTACCAGAAGGACATCTACCATTTGCTTTTATGCATTGTGAACCAAACACTGATGCAGAAACGTATCTTGTTTAATCCCTGAAGTGAGTGGTTTTGCTGAAAAAACAATTATAAAATTATTATAATTATGCACTCCTCCAGCATGCATTAGACTGCCTCATCCCGCCACCATATGCCTTCCCAAGAGCCTGTGATGTCATTGCAATGTCATTCACGAACTTGGGAAAACTGGGTGCAGGCTGGCTGTCGTACGTTACTTCCACAGATACAGGAGTTGCCTGAATTGTCCAGACAGGACTAATCGACCTGAGTCATACACAGCAGCTGGGGGATGGTGCAGCGATTGATTACTTCTTCCAGTGATTACAGTTTTCTAGGCTTATGCTGGGCTGGACAAGGCTGGAGCTGTGCATAATTAGGGAAAGAGGAGAGCGCCGGGGCAGCCACAGAATCTCATTATCAGAATTTTATAATAGTTTTTTTTAGCAAAACCATTTCATTCAGGAAATGTTTCTGCATCAGTTTAGCTACAGCATTCTCAAAGAATGTTTGATTCACAATGCATAAAAGCAAATGGTAGATTTCCTTTAAATACCATATATGAAGTCTGATTTAATGTGCAGATCAACGGCAGGATGAACTGGAGATAGATACTAAATATTACCATATGATAGGTCAAAGAAGTTGCCATTATGTTATTATTATAATTTTAGAAATAAAGATGGGCGAATTTATTAAAATTCGGTTTGACCCGTATCACTAACTTTTTTTCACCCAAATCGAATCATAACGATTCATGTAAAAAAAACAGGTATTTCCTGGCTGCAGAGAGTCTGGTTTGGTCTTCAAACAATGTTGTGTTTTAGTATGACACGCACATGACAGCCTCTCTTAGAATTGCTTCACTATTCAATTCCATGGGCACTTACAGAAGCCAACTTCACCAAATAAGTGAAGGTAGAACAGCCTGACAAGGTAATTTCTGTTCTAGCTTGAAAGGACTGAGCTGAGGGCCAAGATCCCACTATAACATCAAAGAGTGCAAAGATTACAACAGAACCTGTTCTGTTAAACGCAGATACCCCAAAAGAGTGAAGAGGGTTTTGGCAGTAATATTGCATTGACGTCACCGATCATTTTGCCCTTCATTTCATCCGTCAGTGTCCGCTTTTAATCAGTCAATAATCCATCAGTATTGCTAAAGCCAAAAACAAACAGGAGTTTATCCAGAACAGAGATGACCAGTAAATGGGATATTTGCATGTCCTCTATGTTCTGTATCCACTCCTGCTTTTGGCTATCAATCCTAAAGCTTTTCATACCTTCTGACAGATGAAATGAAGGGGAAAACCAAACAATGTCATAGAGTGGTGAAGGGTGAAAACAGCATTATGGAAATCACAGGGTGCTCCAGGGAGATAGCGGTCAGTTGGCAGCAGCATGAGTAGGCCGCAGAGTGGCACAATGACAAATTATGGAGGCCACAGAGTGGCACAATGTTAGAGTGGGGAAGTGGCAGAACCTGGCAGGCCACAGAGTGTCACATAACAGAGTGTGGAGGTGGTGGCAGAAGCCAGAGGCCACAGAGTGGCACAATGACAGAATGTGGAGGTGGCGGCAGAAGCAGGAGGCCATAGAGTGGAACATTAACAGAGTGTGGAGGTGGCAGCAACATGGTAAGCCACAGAGTGACACAATGACAGAGTGTGGAGGTGGTGGTAGCAGCAGCAGCAGCAGGAGCCCACATAGTGGCACAAACACAGAGTGTGGAGGTGGCAGCAACATGGTAAGCCACAGAGTGTCACAATGACAAAGTGTGGAGGTGGCAGCAACCTGGTAGGCCACAGAGCACACTATGACAAAGTGTGGAGATGGCAGCAGCAGCATGAGGTCAGAGAGTGGCACAATGACAAATTCTTTAGGTGGCAGCAACAGGGTAGGCCACAGAGTGGCACAATCACAGAGTGTGGAGGTGGCAGCAACATGGTAAGCCACAGTGTGGCATAATGATAGAGCGTGGAGGTGGCAGCAGCATGAGGTCAGAGAGTGGCACAATGACAATTTCTGAGATGGCAGCAACATGGCAGGCCACAGTGTGGCACAATGACAGAGTTTGAAGATTGAAATGAATTTGAAGTTTGAAATGAATTTGAAGTTTGAAATTTTTAATTTAAATTTGAATTTGAAGATTAGAAACGCCACATGCATCATTCATTAATGAAAATATTATGTCTTTGCCAAAAAAGTACAGATATTTGGGGTATACAGCTCCCCCAAAATGGACACCCTGGACATGGAGCAAGAATCAATCCAGCAACTATGTAGATTTTACACCAATTTCTTGCTATTAACTTCATCAACAAATAAGAGATGAAATTTGGGGTATACAGATCTCCAAAAACACACACCCTGGGATTGGAGCAGAAATCGCTACTGAAACTATGTGGATTTTAAACAGATTTCTTCCTATTCACTTCAGCAACAAAAAAGAACTGCTATATGGGGTATACAGATCCCCCAAAATGGACACTGTGGGATAGGAGCAGAAATCACTACAGCACAGTATAGTAGAAGCAGCTAGACGCTAGAGACAGCACATGCAGTGTGAAACGCCAAGATTGCAAATGGCCTACAGTTTTTATAGGGCTGTGTGACATCACATAAGCCTGTAGGTCGCTGATTGGCTTACATGTCTGCACCTGTCATTGAGGGTGTACCTTTCTCCTTCCCAGAGTTCTCTGTCCCATGTAACACGTTGTGTTCGCACCCATTTGGCAAAAAAAGAAGGGAAGGAACTTCTTTCCCACAAATCACTGTAAACTTTGGATTCGTGATGAATCGAATTTTCCCTGAAATTCTGACTGATTTCCACTTTGTTCGGATCGATCCACCCATCTCTGGTTATAAAGTTAATTTTAATAAATAATAAAAACGTGGCACTGACTTTTTTCCATAATTAATGCTAAGTTTACACTACAATAGGATAGGTCTATATAGGAAAAGATAAAATATAAAATAATGTAGCATACAATGTTTGTTCTTCACGGTTTATTGGTGTAACTTGCTTTTAAACAGATGTGTAAGAAAAAATCCACTAATGATGCATGACCTCAAATGTATTCCAGGGGAAGATAAAGTCATCTGGAACGTGAGAAACTAAACAAAAAAGCTCATTAACTACTTTTTACAGCTATCAATTAGTTTTTACTTAGATGAGAACATTTGAGCTTCCTGTCAAGGGTTTCTTTCTTCTCAGGTTTCTTTAGTTCACATTGTCAAATTATAATTTGTCACATCATAGAATCTTATTCATTGTCCATGTTTTTAATATAAACACATTTTAATCACCTTTCTTTCTTTTTTTCTTTACAATGCCTTGGAAAACAGAACAAAGCAATTATCATGAAAAATACATGTCATGTTTACCTTCTACTAATCCATCTAGTCTTGTCCCCTGATGATCCCTATCAATTCAAACTCATACAACTTTGGTGCGTTAGAGAATGACTCTGTATTCCTATAACCATGAATTATTGTCAGCATACAATGAAGAATTGCCGAGTCAGCATCGAAATAGCCTGAACCTAAGCTGATAACGGAGTATATTGGATATAAGGGAATGGATTCCAGCATGCCCTAAAATAATTCCATTCTGGCCATATTATACAGCAATATTTTGCCTGCTAATGATACAAGTCTTCTTGATAGCTTAGAACAGTGATGGCGAACCTTTTGGAGTGCCCAAACTACAACCAAAACCCACTTGTATGTCACATGTAAGCGCCATCATGGCAATTTAAGCAGTAACTTATTGATCCCTGCTGTATCACAGGTTTTAATCGTATTGGGGTCCTGCGTTCACCAATACAATAGAAAGATGATGAAGAAATTTGGATTGTAGTTTCCCTCCAGGGTGCCCTGAAGAGGAAGAATCAGGAGATCCAGAGCAGGCACACAAATGACAGTCCATCTCTATCCACATCTTCTTGCTCCTCATGTAGTCCTGGCAACCAAGGACGTTGCTTTAAAATGAGCAAGTTACGTCTTTGGCCATCTTGGACCGCAGGAGAAAGCCTTGAGTCATATCTGGCAAACTATGTGTTGGTGTGAAGGCCTGGGTGCCCACAGAAAGGGTTCTGAGTGCCACCTCTGGCACCCGTGCCATAGGTTCGCCACCACTGGCTTAGCAGGTTCCAGACAAAAATGGGGGTATTCGGCACAAGGATAAGAAAAAGCCAAAGAGGCTAACTTAAGAATTAAAGGACTTTGTTTTGGGAATGCTTTTTGGGGCTATTAAGTTGTATTCTTCAAGCCAAAAATTCTTTAAAGAAGATCTCGTTTTTTTTACTTGATAATGATGCCTTTCTGACATCAAAGCTTGTTAGCTAAATAAAGCAGTCCTTTAATCATAATGCGAGGCTGTCTGGAATTTTTGGATTGAGCGCCAAATATTTGCATCCGTGGTTGATCCAGCTCACAGAGGGTGATAATTATTCTTACCTGGTGCACAGGAAAAGCCTGAGGCTACTACAGGCTGCTACAGCAACTTCAAATGGAAAGAGAATCCGACACTCACGATTTAGGTGAAGAAATCCTTTTCTTTATTGGTTAAAATCCAACATTGTGATCACAAATTCAGGTACATCGTAAAATTACAGATCAACGAGTTTCCGCGTATAGCCTTAGTCATGATCATCGTAATATTGAAGAAATCCTTTTTTTTATTGGTTAAAATTGGTTGAGTGCCAGATACTCCTGTAATTGTCTGGAACCTTCAAAGATCTTTGCGACGTCCTATAGACTCTTGAGTGTGTAGGTTGGATACTAAATAGGATATCACCTGCTATACTAAAATGCGAAGTATAGAATACAGCATTTTGGATTGCCTTTGCTCTTGCTGAGCACCACCGCTTTACAGACCTGTGCAAGAAGGCCTTACCACCCTGCCAAGACCCCTGCCGGGTTCACTGGGGATATGTATTTCTGTGGTCGGATGGTGCCAGATCACTGTCTTCTTCGTTGATTGATTTCACCTGCTATACTATCCACCATTTCCACCTTCCAAGGTGAGAGCAACATCTGTCTTGCTTTTCATCACTTTAGGCTTCCATGATTTTGCTTCCTTGTTTTTTCCTTTTTTCCTCCACCCCTCAAAACCCTTCAAACCAAAGGTCTGTTCTAGGTCTGCCTATAACACCCACAGTCTCTCTTTCACAGGTTTCAATTTTACAAGTCATTTTAATAGTTCAATCGCAGCTAAAACAGTGCCTGTTATACCGTGTTTTTGGGGAAGAATTTAATGCAATGTTTAGGTTAATTCTTTTAATATGCTTGTGGTTGATCTTGCCCATTCATACAACGGTAGCCAATTGTAGTAGTTAAAATATCCCATTGTAAAAGCAAAGTATTCTTTCGTAATTGATTTAATCAACACTTCCTACAAAGTCTCACCAATACTCCTTGCCACTTGAAGTGAAAAAACTATAACAATATTGCAGGTACAGAAGAGTATTGCCAAAAGTAGCAATTTTTTAATTCTACAGATTAATTCCATAAATTCCCCTAAAAGCTAATGGATAATAATGGTGCTAATTCTTGCTGCAACTTTTTTTGTCTCCTACAACCGACAAACAAACTTGTAGGAAGTCGCTACATGAAGTTATGGTTAAACTTTTTTTTTTACTTTTAGTTTTTTTTCTGGGGAGCACTTGGAAAAGTTCAGAGGAATCTTTAGATGTGTCTAAATGATCATCTAGGTGTGCGTTTACATGGATTTAAGAGTATCCTAAGGGCAATGTCAAAATAAATTGTAAGTGAACAGAAGCTGCACAGCAAGTGACTGTATAAAAGCCTTTATACTACATACCTTTTTACTTACTTGTGTGTCCCAGGTGTTTATTCATAATGCAAATCAAGCTGATTGAATTAGCCCAACTTTATCACTGCTGTGTAACCTAGAATTACCAGCCTACAGTCAATAAACATCTGCAGGATTATTTTTCTCATGCCTGAAGCAAAACGACACTGCAAGCGGTTATCAACTTGCCATGTGTGCTGCCCATCATGAATAATTAATCAGACTTTAACTCTACTTCCGAAATCTTTGCGAAATTTCGCATTTGTAACGGTTTATTTAGGTAGTATAACGCAGAGCAAGTAGAACTTTACAGTTTACAGGAAAGTTGACCAGAATAACGTGTGCCAGGTCGATGCTAACATTATGTATGTGGCAATAAATTGTCTATGTCTCATAAAGGTATTATCCTCTTACTGTTTATGAGTTAAGGCTCTTTCAGAGTACAGGCAGTCCCCGGGTTAAAAAACTATTATTATTAAGACATGGTTTTATAATAACAGCTGTCTATAGGAACTAGATCCATGGTTTACAAAAACAGCAAAAGTGGTACTTAAAGGGGGTTTGTCAACTACCTTTACATGGACATAGCTACTTAAAAAAATCTTACTAATTCTAAAACAAATGTATATAACTAAGGCTCCAATCACACAGCTGTAATTGTGGCTGTGATCGGGCCGCAAGAATTGCAGTCAGATCACGGCCACAATAGAAGTCTGTAAGTCCAGTAAGTCTTTGCTTCACATTGCAGCAAAGAATTACTGGTAACACCCGCGAAGGCCGCTGGCAGCGATCGAGGGTGTTATTCCGTACATCGTAATTCGCACCTTGTAATGAATGAGAAGAAAAATCCCGATAGTAGCATGGCAGTATATGGTAGGATCATTAAGACAGCTTGGAGTTAAAGTACCCTAGGGCAGTGATGGGAAACCTTTTAGACGCCCAGTGCCCAAACTACATCCAAAACCCACAAATTTTTTGCAAAGTGCCGATGCGACAATTTTAAACAGTAACTTATTACTCCCTGTTCTATCACATGTTTAATTTGTTTAGGCATCTGAGGAAGCCAATACAGTAGAAATAAGGAGAAAAAGCTTTGGTTATCATTGTAGCTTCCTTCTAGGGTCCTGGGCTGGTTAGGACTGCAAGAGGTCTTGAGTTCTGTCTGGCGGAGTCTGCCGTGGGGTGATAGCACGTGTGCCCATAAAGAGGGCTCTGAGTGCCACCTCTGGTACCCGTGCCATAGGTTCGCCACCACTGCCCTAGGGGGTCTGAAAAATAGTAAATATAAAAATCACCCCCCTTTCCCTAGAAGTCATATAAATATACAGTAAAAATCATATTTACTTTAGATATCACCATGTTCGAAAATGTCCAATCTATCAAAATATAATAACGGTTATTCACTGTGTTTTACCCCATAACGGAAAATAGCACCTGAAGTAAAAAAAAATTGCACTTTTTTGCCATTTTGAAAAATATAAAAAACTTCAATAAAAAGTGATCTGAAGATTGTATAGTCCTAAAATTAGAAGCCTTGAATATGTCATCAAAAGCAAAAAATTACACCACCCAGAGCTCCATACACCAAAGTATGAAAAAGTTATTAGCAGATGGCAAAAAAAAAAAAAACTTTTTGTACAGGAGGTTTTAATTTTTGTAAATGTATGAAACATTATAAAACCTATACAAATTTGTTATCTTCATGATTGCACCGACCAAAAGACTAAAGCAAACAGGTAATTTGAGGCGCACAGTGAAAGCCGTAAAATCCAAGCCCACAATAAAAAGGCGCAAATGAGTTTTTTCACTAATTTCACTGGATTTGGATTTTTTTCCCCACTTCCCAGCACACGACATGGAATATTAAATACTGTCACAATGAAGTACAATTTGTTCTGCAGAAAACAAGCCCTCACACAGCTCTTTACGTGTAAAAAAAAAAGTTATAGAATTTTGATGCTGGGGAGTGAAAAATGGAAATTAAAAAAAAAAAAAAAAAAAGGGCCAGATCATTAAGGGGTTATCAAATTTGAACCCTTCCCTACTGTACATTTTTTGTCTAAGTTGAGTATTTTGCGCCAGTGTACGATCTAATCCTTACTGCTCCGGCAAGTTTTATATATCATGAGGCTCTGGCCTCCTGATGTATCCAGTGAGTTGTTTTTGGGGCATCTGTGCCGTTCTGTAACTCCGACCCTGCTTGACATAGAGTTGCGTCATATCCTAATACTGTTCAGCATTGAACAGATGAAGGGTATAACAAGTGCCCACTCTACCAGTGGCTGCACCCTCTTCACACTCTTCCAAAACCCCCTTTGTGTGGAGGAGAGTTAAAGGTAGAAATAATTAGAATTTCTGGCTTTGGACCAGAAATTGCAATTATTTAAGGGCTTATGTGCCAGAAAACTAGCATATAAGCTCTGATACATTCTCCCTCCCAAAAGTCTCAACTGAGACAAAAAAGTCTCAAATATTTGTACAAGAAACCAGAGAAAGTTATAAATTCATCCAACTGATTTCCATAAGAGTAGATTTTTTATAGTTTATTAGTTTTTATACTTAAAATAAGGAACAATAGACTTTACTGGTGCATAATTACTGGGAATTATTATGACACCTTTGCTGCTTTAAATTATGTATTATTACTGTATGATAAGTATGTTTTATTGCTATCTTGTTTAACAAGTTAATCTAAAGTGATCTGTTAGTTATTGCACAAATTCATCTGTATTAGGATGGATTCTGTGAAAGTAGAATTTGCTTCTTTTACTTGAAAAATAGACAAATAAGAAAAGATTTTTTGTGGCAAGTAAGCAATATGAAATGTACACGGACACATTGGCATGGTGGTATCATGGACATTTCAAGTTTCTTTGGATATGAATGCACAAAACAGAGGTTAGAACAAGCCAGCAGACTCCAGTTGATGCATATTAAAAAGCTCCTGAATTTTACATGGTACTGCAGGGCTTTTAAAACATGCAACAAAAAGAAAAAAAATAGACACTTAGATCCCCTTCAGGGTGAAAACTGTAATTCTAATGAAATTCTAACCAATTTCCTTTTGCCATATACAGTATATGTAATGTGTACTCCAAGAAGTAGGGTCACATTTGCATCCTTTTTGGGAAATGTAAGCTTAAATATGAAAAAAATAGGACTGGTTTTAACAGTACATTTTATTTTTACATACTTTATTTTAATACTGGTTTTATTTATACATACAGAAATGACAGAAAATAATTGAGCAAATCAATTCCCAGGTACAACAGATACTGATACATGTAGTATAATGTTATTTCACATCCCAGTGCACATTAGCTCCTAACAATACACTCTTACAATAGACATATCCGCCAGTGTATGATGTTAACCACGCTCCTTATACATAGGTATATCTCTGGCTCCAATTATATATCCGGCAAGCGGATGTGCTGCCAGACAATTCTCTGCCCACTTAGAGGGAAATAGACACAATTCCTGGAGCACAAACTCTGAAAACGTCTTCCCCCGTTAATCCAGTTGATAATTTTATTGGTCGATCTCAAGGAGGTGCTTGTAGGGAGCTGGTTGTAAATTAGTAGTTTGAGAGCAAATAGAAAATTGTGAATTTATTTCAAATTGTGGACTTTGTTTATGTTTGTCGATTTGTTTCTTTTACTTTTGTTTATCATGGTCTTCTAATATTAATTATATAAAAGGTTATGTTTTATGTCTGTGAACACCCATAGGTGTGGTTTTACATATATATATATATATATATATATATATATATATATATGAATATACTCAAGTAATCAGCTTATTTGAATTTTGTATCTGAGAAAGGGGGAAAGGGTCACTAAAGACCCAAAACACATTGGGGCTTATTTACTAATAGTCTTCAAAATGATCGCTTGGTGCCTGGAACAAACAGTTTATATCTAGAGGAGCTACTGACTAGGCACACTCCCAAAAAAGCCAAAAATTGTATAAAACAAACAAAAGAATGTCAGTGCTTTACTCCATAATAGGCTCTTATTCACATTCGGTAATGAGGAATCTCACCACCCCTTTTTTTCAGGTTAGGAATAAAGGTCTCCTAGGTTCAACGTCCTTCTCCTCGTCTCCACTCACTGGACCAAAGTGTGCACCCCGTCCCACTCTCGTGTCCGAGGTCCACATCCGTCCCTGTGTCGGAGATTATGGACAGATAGTGTAGAACACCAGGATAAAGGGTACAAACGGTTTATTTTGTATGCTCACAAAGGAAAGTTAAAAAGCGTGCATATCAAATCCTTAAAATCAGAGATGCCAAACACCTTGCCCGACCCAGGTTTCGCCTCTTCAGGCTTCTTCCGGGGCTTGGCGTTTGATGTGTGTTCCGGTGTTTAAATACAAAAAGTTTTCTTACATACTTAAAACAGACAATTCTTCAATAATCCAATACAATATACACATTTATAGCATATTCTTCCTCATATTGCTGCCCTCTCTTATAGTTTTGTTATTATTAACTTTTCTTAATGTTTCTTATTTACTAAAAGTCCCCGGGTTTTGTATGGAGGTGACAGGTATTTAACAGGGGATTGTTTCGCACACGATTGGATTTTGGATCGGGGGGCTGCCGTTGGACAATCCGACGGATTCAGACTGAGCGTTGGGTTAAACTTTCAAATTGTGGTTGCAAGATCAAGCACTTACATGCACCAGGAAGAAGAAGGTGAATTCTGTCGGAACTGAGCGGGGAAGCGACACAACAGGATATCGGGCACACAATCTTAGAAAATGTGCCCCATTTTACTTAGTTTTCGGGTTAGTTGTTTGTTGTTGTTTTTGTTAGTAGAAATAAATTCCCAATTTTTAACTTGTTTTCAAATTACTAATTTACAACCAGGGCCCTACCATTTTCTTCTTTGTATTCTTGCTTCTGTATTTTTGGAGTCTTGGCAGCAGGCTGCAATAAGCTAATTTTAGCAGTACCTCAATCTATATCTTTGGGACCTGAGTTACTCTATATGTATTTGATCAAGTGGCTGTCAGCTGAGCACCCAATTGAATGTCTACGGCTGTGAAATCTCCCTGACTTTACAACCTGAGGCGACGTCCTCTGTGTGTCTCTTTTTCTTTTTTGTTCTTTGCATAAGTAGCTAGAAAAACAGTATATATTGTGTGGGGGAATTGCTCAGGTAGATGCCTGGTAGTAGTGCAGGAAGCAGGGACACATGCAGGGTTAAAGTCCAAATAAAGTGTTTTATTCACACTCCAAAAACAACATAAATTCAGCCTTGGTTTTGGCACATATAAAGCAACACAAAATAAACCCTGCCCGGCTAGGCACTGCCTAATACAATATCAGATCCTAGCTATACGGGTACCAGGCTGCCTGGCACACGCTCTTGGCCAGCAGTAGTACAGGAGGCACTCAGTTACCTTTGCTCTGTGAACTCAGTCTCAGCCTTCAGCTCTCCAGGTAGTGCCTCTCCTACTGCTTCTGGCCTGCAGACTAAATCAGGCTCTAGCGAGGCCTGGGAACCACACCTGTGGGCTATACAAAAGCCCAGGACCGAAGCCCGGGTGGAGTAGGAGTCCCACTACCAGCCTAACCCTACTCCATAATAAGCAGGCCCAGTACGGACATTACAAAGGTGTCTATGCTAGCTAGGCCAACATAGACCAAACAGACTACTCCTGTTTACCACATGTCTGCATTAACCCTTGGGTTACTGCAGACAAATCCAGGGCTTTTACCACCTGAATTTTATCTGCCTGTAAGACAGCGGTTTTCCCACACAACACCTCTTACTTTCTCACACGTGTATGGGTATGTTTATATTATATGGTTATATTTAGGTTATGTGGCAAGCAATCAATGCTACATAAGCTAAGCAGTTTTTAGATGTCTACAAACATGGCATAGATATTAGCTATAGTCTATACCATTCTTTGGGTGCAGATTATTATAAATTTGGCTGGCTTCCATCCCCCTATGGGCCGTAGAGACTGGAAGGCAGTCTTCCCTGCTATGCGCTTCCCATCTCACAGGAGTAAACTACCGACCTCCCCCCCATCTACCTGGTGTTGGTGACAAGATCTGATCGCATGCACCTGTGCCGGATCCTTGCCTCACAGGCCAGTGGCACAGAGACAGACTGGTAGTCAAAGTCAGTCCAGAGTCGAGGCAGGCAGCATACAAGCAGAAATGTAACCAGGCTGAGGGTAATGGCAGGCAGCAAATTAAATTTCTGTGTTGGCACTTTGCGATAAATAAGCGGGTCTTTGTTGTAGTTTGGGCACTCGGTCTCTAAAAGGTTTGCCATCACTGATCTAAGGAGTTGATATGGCCGGACAGTACTGCATACAGCCATACCATGGTCCATATGTGGTCTAGCTCTTTTTGCAAGTAAGGCTGCGTTTTTATCATGCAGCAAAATGAGACAGAAATAAAAGTCACCTTCATGCTTTTTGCAAATCTGCCGAGATAAATCATACTGAAATCAAATGTTCCCGTCTTTGGCTCAGTTTTCTGGCCTACAAGCCTTGAAATAATCACAATTCCTTGCAAAACACGAAGCCTTGGATTGACTTTAAGAGGGCATGGCTAGGGTGGCATAGGCCAGCACAGGGTGTTCCTGCTTCTTGTCTGCGCACTTGCTACAGCTTTACCTCTCAAGCTAAATGGTTGCTAGTTAATAGCATAAATTGTAATGTATCTGATGTATCCAGTGGTGCTTGAGGGGGGGGGGGGGGCGGGGCAGTAGGGGATTATAATATAGGTAGTTTGGCCGGTAGCATAAGAGCCTTTGAATGTCCTCCAACGATCCTGAAAACCAGAGACTGAAAGTTTGATTCTAGCACATATGTAGTAACTGATTTCAGACTTTAATATTCATACAGCCCTGGGCCCAGGGAACTTTATCATACACAAATGCACATGCGCAGGAATTTCATAAATGTCCCCCATGTCTTTAACTGTCTGTATCTATATTTCTACAGTGCATAGAACCAAGATCCTGTTTCTTAAAGCTTATTTTCATCTCTAAAATGACGCCATGAACTATGTTTTGGTGCTATAGAGCTCACAAAGTGGGCACGTGAAGTGACCTTTCTCCCTCCAGCATCTCACCCAGACTTATCACAGTTCTTTAACATTACTGTATATTTCGGACTATAAGGCGCACCGGATTATAAGGCGCACCATCAATAAATGCCTGCTAAAAAGTCTAGGTTCATATATAAGGCGCACCTAATTATAAGGATGAATGACCAGCAGGTGGCAGACCTGTGCACAATTCGAGGCAACTGTTGTCTGTAAGTACGGTTCATATATAAGGCGCACTGGACTGTAAGGCGCACTTTTGATCTCTGAGAAAATCAAAGGATTTTTTGTGCGCCTTATAGTCCAAAATATACGGTATCTAAAAGCCTTATAATCTAAAACATTGTATAACATATATGAATTCATATTTTGGAAAGAGAAGGGCCATGATCTTAGATACGAGTAGACAATAACATGGATGTATTTTAATGATTTGAATACGGAGTTCTTTTTCGTAGATATTTTACCCGCTCGCTCCTTGTACAGGAACCCATCTGTGACTCTGCAGGAGATCTCAAAGTGTTTTCTCTTATAAAATGTACCATGAATATTTTAAAAGCTCAGCTCCTCTCACATATGAGTTTGTAGTTCTACCTATAGAATCGTTTGATGTTTTTCTTAAAGTAATTTGATATTGTTTTGTCAGTTTTCCTCCAATCCTCTTAATAATCTGTGATGTTTAGTAAAGCTCAGATCGAATGAGGCCAAATTTAGTCCTAGGCTGTTTTATACAGTTTGACTGAATTGGGTTTAGTTTTAATGCTTTATTTAGAATTGTGGCACCGTACTTCACTAAATATGTCATTCATGTGCGAAGGAAATCTTCTCTTTGTCCGGGCTGCGGAGGAGAGTACAAACACTTTGAGTCATTAACCATACATTGCTGGATGCTGTTGGCCTATTTTTACAGGCAAAACAAAGCTATTTAGAAGCCAGTTTAATAGCAAATTATAATCGTATTATTGGCAAAGCTTTTAGCGCTTTCATTTGAAATGTGCTCTTTTAAGAAGCTTTCCTAAGTGATCATTTCAAGATTCGAGGCTTTGTGATTATAATTGTTATATAATGGTTACAGATGCAGTAGGACTCTTTGTCATCCCTACTGCGCTATGTCCGTAATTTGCCACAACACCGTCCAGTGTCACATGTTGTCCTTGATTTTACATAAGACTGAAGGTTAGTTTATCGGCTTGGGTTGGCCATTCACTTTAGACACTTGTTTAGTCGACGGATATGTTGACCGATGCGATCACAGGTAACTGCTGTCCAGCTTGGTCAAGGGATGCAGAAACCAATTCAAGTCAAAACATGTCATTCTATTTCCACAAGATCTGGTATAACAATCTGATCAGTGACGATTCCACACTGAATGCGGAAATGGACCCCACTGTCCACAGGAATGATGGTTCTGTTCTCACTACAGGCGGTCCCCTACTTAAGTACACCTGACTTACAGATGACTCATAAGTACAGATGGACTCCTCTGCCCACTGTGACCTCTGGTGAAGCTCTCTGGATGCTTTCCTTTAGTCCCAGACTGCATTGATCAGCTGTACGGTATCTGTAATGAAGTTTTATTGTTAATCTTTGGTCTCATTTTATCAAAATTTTTGAAAATCCAATTGTCACTGGGGCAAAAAAGATTTTTGTTTGGAACTACAATTATAACATTTACAAAACAACTTTCATACAATTTCAACTTAAGAACAAACCGATGGACCCTATCTTGTATGTAACCCAGGTACTGCCTGTAATTGAATAACTTGGCAGCTCAACGAGGCCTCCTGCTACTCCATTGACTACTATGGAAATATTCAGAAATTGCTGAGCACTGTACTTGGCACACACATTCACTGTCTTACAGAAATTAGGGGTCTGCTCTTGTAAATGGTGGGAGTCTGCTCTTGTAATCATGGGGTCTCAAAAATAATAATAATATACTATAATTTAGAATAAAGTCTTTTTTGCCCACTTCTTGTTACTTTTAACCTTTACCCCCAAAATGTATTTTGAACCAGTCCTATATGTCACAAATATGCAGTAATAATGTTTAAGATAGCATGTAAATAAAAGAAGTTATGGGCTTTAAATCAATAGTTACAAATTTACTAAAAATGCACCGGTCATAAAAGCCTTTTCAGGCCTGATCATTAAGGGGTTAAAAGACAGCCCAAAATTGTGAAAATCCTATTGTTATAGGCACAAAAACATACTTTGTCTGGAGTTACACTAATAAAATATACCTGTTCCAACTTTCATACAATTCAATTCAACTAAAGAAAAAGAAAACCAAATCCGCTGTAGAAAACGGCGCAACGGTGCAAGAGAGACAAAAAACGGATAAAAGTCCAATATCCAAAGGCAGAAATACAAAAATACAAATGTCCCTCTGCATTAACGTCCCCCGTATATAGTAAGTATTATTGAATAAAACAGTCAATGAGGAAAAACAAAGTACCTCTTAATTTCCAAACACATATACCCGAGTAGAGGCGAAAAGACCTTATTTGCGCGTTATCTCCCCTTGATGTAGCGTTCTTTCAACTCGAAGTGCCCGTGGATCCTGCGGCTCCTACTGGAATGCGGTGCAAGTCGGTCTTCGGAAACTCAACTCCTCCAATGTTGGTTCCGCTCTGGTCCGGAAAGTGAAAAATTCAACTAAGGCTACATTCACAGTGCCGTTGCCTGGCGGAACGTAACACGGCGGGCAAAGGCAGCACACGGGGGGAGGAGGAGGGGGAGAGCGCTGCTCACCCCCGCCCCTCTCCATAAGGATGTATGGCGCACAGCGCCATAATACAGGAAAAGAAAGGACATGTCCTATCTTTTTCCTAGGTGCGGAGCTGTACAGTGCCGCACGTGTGTTGCACCGTACCGCTCCCGTAGGGCGCCGTGCGCCCATTGCCGTCTGTGGGGGACGTATATCGGACGTATATACGTTGCCCGTATATACGTCCCCCTTGCGGCAGTGTGAATGTAGCCTCAAACCTACAGAACCTTTCCTGCACGGTACCCGGGTACTGCCTGTAAACTTAACAAAAGACTGAAAAAATAGAATAAGAGTTTTCTTTGACTCCACTACCAGTAGATGAGTTTTGAAGAAAAAAACAGCTAAAAAAGCTAAAAAGCCCATTATTACTTAAATAGCAGCATTATTATTCATAGGTTTGCTGCACAATTTCAGAACAAGATAGATGTGTGATTGTGATCATGGGGCAGACATTGTTCTTCAGTAATCTTTTGAAGGACCCTGTAGTCAAGCTCTCCCAAGTCCTAAAAAGCTTCTTACAAGAGACAATTCATTGTATATATGATGGAGACAAGACTTTGTTTTACTAATCCTTTAAGAAGCTACACCTGGTGATCTATTTTCCACATTTCCTTAGTCTTTTACAAATAATATTTATCATGATTTATTTCGTATTTATTTTGTATAGTGATATGAATTCCTCACAGTTTGAGCAGTCCTGGTACCTGAACCTCTGCCCTGCTCCTCGGTATCCTGCAGGTTACACCCCTCCATTAGGAGTTGGATAAAGGAGTTATAACACGTAGGGAATATGAAGAGCAGATTAACCTTTCTGGAGGCAGTTATTATCAGGTTGGCTGTGAAAATAAAATAATAATAAAATAATAAATCTTTTTTTCTATAGCACCACCATATTCCATAGCATGATATAAATCGTGGGGAACAAGCACAGACAAAAGAAGACATTACTGTACATGTTCAGATGGAACAACAGAAATGAGAGCCCTGCTTGGAAGATGCATGAGATACATTTTGCTTTTGTAATTAATAGAGATGAGCGAGCACTAAAATGCTCGGGTGCTCGTTATTCGATACAAACTTTTCCCGATGCTCGAGCGCTCGTATCGAATAACGAAACCCATTAAAGTCAATGGGAGACTCGAGCATTTTTTCACTGAAAGAACACATTAAAAGAACAAATTTCAGATGTTTACAGATGCTTTCCTTGTAAGAACACATTGAAATAACACTATTCTTTACATTGCAGTTGTTCGCGCGTGTCTTCCGATAAGTTAGGAGATGTGCATGAACACCTGCAATGTGAAGAATAGTGTTATTTCAATGTGTTCTTACAAAGAAAACATCTGTAAACATCTCTAATTTGTTGTTCTTCACTGTTCATTCGTTAACTAAATGCTCGTTATCGAGCAAGGAAAATACTCGTCCGAGCAACTAGCCGGTCCGAGTATGCCTATACTCGCTCATCTTTAGTAATTAACCCAGAACGTAGGCCTGTCAGTGCTACTTGGGAAAGTGTTTAATCTTGAAGACCTGTATGTGAACTGTTCTTTAGCTTCTTTTCTCTTGGTTTGAATCCAACCAGATTCAAAGTTGCTAAGTATCTTCTCTCAGGGAGGTAAAACTGTAACATGTGTCACTAAAGCAGTTGAAGACTACTTGGGACTCTTGAGCACCTGGGACTTCTTGGGACCTTGCTCATCTAGAGCACCTAGTCCTTTCTGGGATTATTATAATTATGCTTTAACTGGAAGATCCAGCAGGGTACCACTGTAGGGGGATTCCTCCCATGTCGCATGTTGATTCCAAAAGGCCACCCAAATTTTTTTAACATATTTTATTATTTACCTTTTTTATTGACCTTTCTTAAAAGTTTTAAGTGAATTATTTTCATAGGATATGATTTATGTAGTCATCTATGTAAGTTCAGACGTTTGTGAGGAAAAAATGCTAATTTGAATACACATAATTTGTTTAAATTACAACTAAAATTTAAGAAGCACTTGTAAGCACCACAGGAGAGTACAAGACTTAAAGGGGTTGTCCAACCAGCAGACTGGCTGGGGAGGTAAATTTGAAAAAAGAAAGCTGTACTCACATCCTCTGTCGCTCCTGGGGTCCTGCGCCGCTTCCTCTTTGTGGCACATTAGTATATGGGAGGGGGAAACTTTTCAAGATGTGTGTGATCCATAGCAGCCATTTTAGATTCAACTTTTTTTTTTAAAAATGTAATGGGAAGAGGAAAACCTGATAGCAACACCACAGAAGAAATGCTAGTCTAAGGGAGTCAGATCAGGAGACCTTGGTGGCCATTCAACTGGCGCACAACAACCAAACCACTGTCCCGGGAACAGTTCATGTAGGAATGCCTAGACCTTTGGGGGTCATCTGAAGCTAATTGTCTCTGCTGTAAAGGTAGAGATGTTCAGCATATGAAACACCCAACAGGGTGTCAGGATTGGGAGAAGAGGGTTGCATTGACAATCCAACACAATGGGTATCAGTTTGAACACATTTATTGTGGTCATAAATTGGTGAATAACTCATAAAAGAATAAAGTTACATTAAAATCAAGTGCACTAATATTTTTGTAGTGAAATCCTCAATAAGTTTGATGTGTTACCTGACCCTCTTCCCACTGGAAAACGAAGTTGGATCCAAAGTGACTGACTTCAAAATGGCTGCCATGATCAACACCCATCTTGAAAAGTTTCCATCCTCCCATATACTGATGTGCCAGAAACAGGAAGTTGATATCACCAACCATTCCCATTTTATTTATCTGTATCCATACACCCTGTATATTTATTCAACTGGATGTTATTAAATAATATGTAAATATAATTTCCCATCATTTCCAGACATTTGATCCCTTAGAAACAGAGGGCAGCTGTTCTTGGATACGGCCACCACTGCTGGAGGGATTGCACAAAGAAACAAATAGTTTCTGAAACAAAATTAGTGAATTACTGTTTCTCTCACAGCATTCCTGTGGTAATGAAAACTGAATCCAGGTGGTCGAGAGTCTCAATAGCACATGTCTGATCTCTGCTGTCGGGGTGTGGGAGTGGTCGTATCCAAGGACAACTATCTCATTTCTAAGTGACAACATGGCTACATATGTTTTTAATAACATGTAATTAAAGAAATGTGTATATATATATATATGGCAAATGAATTAAATTCAATGAGAACCTAGATGGGAATAATCCTTTAAGGGTAACAGTCCAGAGAAATTGAAGTACCTATAGGCTACAAAATATGGTGCACAACAGCAAGGGCCACAACATGAGATGTCAGTGAATTCCCAAAAATCTTACAGGGAAACCTAGTAAATTAAGGAAAAATACAACTCTGCTACATCTGTATAACATGTACCGTGACAAAAAGTAGAAACACATAACAGGAAACCTATAAATGTAGCAAGCCCCATGTGACAGCACTTCTTTCACATGGTTGGCTTTCTGTCATCTCCAGAGGCTATTAGCAAGTGACATCGTGTGAGGTGATAGCACATGCCAGATGTTAAAAAAGACATGTGCTATAACTTTGTACATCATGGGGAACTTTCTATGTAGTCATTCTTGCACTGGGAGAAAAAAATGGCTCTTCCCAATTGCAAAGTCTCGAAGGAAAATAATAAAATGATGAATGTGTTATTTCTATACAGTACAGTAAAATAAAATGTCACCGTAGAAAGGTTAACAATCTCATCTGCATTTGTCTGAATAATTGCTCTGGATTTGTTAGCTTCAGCCGCATCGGGAAAAACATCCTGCAACGTAAAACAAGTAGAGCAGACACAAACAAAACTAAACTACATGAACTTTTAGGGGTTTTCGTTGTAACCCAATCGTTATAAGGAAGAGAAAATAAGTGACAATCCTTAAGCTTATACAGTATTCTACAGGACAGGGTTGATTTTTGTTTATGTTTTTATGTACTCCCCGTGTCAGATTCATCACTGTGTCTGATGCTGGATGATAACATTTTATCTGTATGTAGTTTAAAGGGGTTGGCCACTTCATGTTTTTTTAATGTGGGGTAAGATATCAGATAATGGGGCACATTTACTAAGGGTCCGTCAGACGTATTTCCGTCGGGTTTCCCGAATATTTCCGAATTGCCCTGAATTGCACCGGGGTTTTTGCCGCACTCGATAGGATTTTGGCACATTGGCGCCGGCTTTCATGCGACACAAATCGGACAACAATCGGACAACCTGACTAATTTGGACAAATCGCGTAATTTAAAAATGAAATTGTGTCGCAGGATCAGCACTTACATGCACCGGGAAGAACTCTGGCGGACCTCGGCGGGGAAGCGACACATTCAAGAAATCGGGCGCACACTGTAAGTGAATCACGTCAGCTCCGAATCCTTGTCGGACATTCCAGATCGGCGGCGTCAACGGGACAGGTAAGTAAATGTGCTCCAATGTATCAATATACATCTATTAAAATTTCTTGAAAAGTAAAAGCCCCTGTTTCACAAATATCTCATCAGCTGCTGCTCCTGTCCATAAAATGGCCAGAGATGGAGGGTCATGTGATCCTTACCATTCATGACCGATCTACATTCCAGGTCCTTAACCCCTTAAGGACGGAGGGTTTTTCGGCTAATTTCTCGCTCTCCAACTTCAAAAATCCATAACTTTTTCATTTTTACGTGTACAGACCTGTGTGAGGGCTTATTTTGTGCGTAACAAATTTTACTTTCCCGTATTGTTATTTATTTTAACATGCCGTGTACTGCGAAGCTGAAAAAAAATTCCAAATGTGGAAAAATTGAAAAAAACGCACGTGCGTCAGTTCTGTGTGGCTCAGTTTTACGACTTTCACTCTTCGCTCCAAAAACACGCCTACTTTATTCTTGGTTCGGTACGATCGCGTGTACCAAATTATATAGGTTTTATTGTGTTTTAATAAGTTTTCAAAATTAAACTAATGTTAAAAAAGAAAAAAAAATTTGATCTTCTGACGCTATAACTTTTTCAAAATTTGGCGCACGGACGGAAATGTGTGAGGTGTCATTTTTTGCAAATGGGCGCGTTTCATTGTACCATTTTGAGTCTGTGCGACATTGATGTCATTTTTTATTTCATTTTTATGTATTAAAAAGGTGTAAAAGTCGCATTCGGACATTTGGGCGCCATTTCCCGCTCGGAGGTCACCGCCGGCCGTAACCGTTTTTATATTTTGATAGATCGGGCATTTTGGGAAGCGGGATACCTAATATGTCTGTGATTTACTGTTTGTTATGTTTTATATCCGTTCTAGGGAAAGGGGGGTGATTTGAACTTTTTTTTTTATATTATTATTTTTTTATTTTTAAACTTTTTTTTTTCTTTTTTTTTCACTATTTTTTAGACAGTATTGCAATATATGGCATTTTTGCAGGTCAACATACAATGAGCCATGGTCATTGTAACGAACCTGCAAAACCAGTAGCCTCGTGTCAAACGAAGACCCCGAGGCTACCATGGTAACCGATGCTGCCCCCAGATGGCGTTCGGGGCGTGGCGATCGAAAAAAAGATGGCGGCGCCCGCGCGCCGCCGTCTTTAAACGCGCCGGCGACTTTGCCGGCGGCGTTTAGAGGGGTAATAGCCACGATCGGTGCAAGCACTGACCGCGGTTATTAGCGGGGGGGTTTTGTGCAAAATGCAAAACCCCCACCTCTGTATGAAGGACTCAGCCCGTGAGCCCTCTTCATCCTCTATACCTCGCCGCCGTGAGAGCTAGGCGCAGAGCGTTAAGGGGTTATCTTGAATCGGAATATATCATAAGATCCTGGAATGGAGATTGGTCATGGATAGTTAGAGATTACATGGCCCTTCATCTCGGGCCATTTCAAGAAAGTGGAGCCAAATTTTGTATAGAAACAGATTTCTCTGACTTTCTTTACTGTTATCTTGTTGACTTGACCTTATTTTCATAAGTTAATTATTTAATATCATACTATATTGATATTATATTTGAAAGGACTTTCAAAGGGCTATAATTGAAACATTTTAGAAACTGATTACTAATTCTTATAATTTGAGGGGTTCAACACAATGACCGGCTGTTCCAGGGAGCCTTACAGGGGGTGGAGCCAGAAGCAGATGGTTTTGTATACTGCATAACAGCTTAGTTAGGACTGCATATGTACTCCAATTCAATTGAAGTACCCTGGCCTAATAACTATGCAGCTGAAAAAGCCATCCGGAGGCCTCCAGGAGACCTTATTTGAATGCGGCCCAGCTATTGAATCTTCATGAATATGAAACTCATGAACTATACCATGGACAAGTCATAAGTATCAATATGGTTCCAGTCCCAAAAATCCCCTCTTTTTCCAGGAATTTTTAACGTATACTCACTTATATTCTTCGGCCTTGTGTCTGTCCTGTAGTCAGAAAAAGCAATGCTCTGTGTTCGAGAAGGTCATTTATTGGTCTTCTCAGGGGGAGGTCCTATGATCCCCCATTACTTCCAGACAGATGCAGGTGAACTAACAGAGTTCTGAAGGGATGGGAGGCAGAATGCAATTTTTTTTAGCCTGTCCTACTCGGGCCCCACAGGGTTTTCCAGAATTTCTGGAAATCCTCTTTTAATACATTAATTGAAAATGTTATTTATTTCTAAAAATCCATTTATTAATAATGCTAAACACAGTGTATGCTCAGTACAAGAGATTTGAATAGTTGAGCTAGTTTTGAGAGAAATTAAATTGAATATTAAAATATACTGAGAGAACCCTCTGAATGGGATCAGGATTCAGACTTCTGAGCCTGAAAACCACTTCCAGGGCTTCTTTTGGTTGACAGATGCCTTTCAGGACCTGTTCCTTAGTAAAGCTTGGTGTGTTATTTTGAGCTCAGTTTGTGTTCTACTGTGGATTAAGTGAAGGACGGCCATGCAAGTCTGATGCTGGAGGCGGCACCCAGGCACTGCTTTAAATATCTTCCCAGTGGTGATTTCATATTGCTGGTTAATTCAGTATTCCGATATTTGTTTTCTGTTTCTCTTGCCTTGGCTATCATTTTGCTGACCCTTTTTTGTTATTTGACTATTCCCTTGCTATTAAATTCTGTTCCTATCTACTATCTTGGATTTGACCCGGTTCTGCCTGAATTCATTCCTATCATCTTTCCTGTGCACATTCAGTGTAGGGATTGTTGACAAAAAATCCCTGACAATAAGGGTTTGCGAGACCTGTTAGGTGAAAGGGGTTGTAGGTGAGTTTGGGGCCTGCACCCCTCTCTCTACAATGAGATATACATTCTGATTATAAATAACTTTCTTAACATAAATTGACTTAACTGATTATTTAGTATTAAAGACAATGTTTTGTAAAATTCTACCAATAATCCTTCTTAGTATGTTTTCTTTTTTCAAATCTACACTTAATGTTAATACTATTACATAATTTCACAAAAATAATGTGTAATTTACATTGGGGTATTCTGTACTCGCCTACTAGTATTTAGTGTATTTTTGTAATTCTGCTGGTGTTTAGCATTTTCACTGCTGTTCTATGCATAATTTCTGCTTACTACAAATTTTAATTTCTTTCTATAGCTGTGCAGGGAGGATAATTGCACCTTAATGAGACATAATTAATTTTATGGTGGTTTTTCTATTTGGAGTTGCTGTGCAGTCACAATTTAAAGAAATGAAACCTGGTGAAAAAGGTTTAGATTTAATGGTAACAAAATCTCTTTTTAGCCGACAGGGAAAAAGAAAACTATCGTAACTAGGGAAAAACTGTTGAAAAATATTTACACACTGCACTTCAAAAACTTTTTATTGTTAAAACAACAAACATTACTGAAACCAATCAGCAAGAGGAGAAGATAAAGTTTTAAGAGGTTTTGTAGCAATTTAGGATCAGTCCTCATTATCAGATTAGGTGGGGTCTGACACTCAGGAACCCCGTTAATGAGCTGGTGTCAGTGCTCTCTGGCTCCAGAAACAACAGAGACAATATAGGTAAAAGTTCTCACAATAAATAATGGGGTCTACTAAGGGTCCACTGTCCACACTAACGTCGGAATACCCAATGATTTCCGATGTTCACCGCATTTAGTAGGGGGTTTTTGGGCACAAGATCGGATTGTGGTGCATCAGCGCTGTCTCTCACGTGACACAAATCAGGGGGCGGGCCATTGGATGATCCGACGGCTTCGGACAACACACAAATTGTGTCGCAAGACATGCACTCACATACACCAGAAAGAAGAAGGTGAACTCCGGCGGACCTCAGCGGGGAAGTTAAACATGTAGGATCTCGGGCGCACGATCTTGATGAATCGCGCCCGGTTTCATTTCCTTGGGCCATCCGAATCAGGGATCGTGACAGGACCGGGTAGGTACATGTGCCGCAATGTGTAACAAGCACAAAACTCAATAGTCCGGCGAGTACCAGGTATGTACAGACTAGTACTGTCCACACATGTTTTTTGTCTCTGTCTCTTTCTGATTTAATGGCTTTTTCCAAGAAAATATTGGGAACAGTCCCAGATACAGTCCCAGATAATTTGTCTGATACATGGTGGTTAAACAGAATGCAGATTTGCCAGCCAACATGCGATTTTTCTTTTGCCCCCCAAACTTTACTAACTTTGGTCACCTGCCCCTTCCAAGATGAACTCTAATGATTGGATTCCAATAAACCTGGCAGTGACTGAAATCTGAAACAGACATATGGGTACAAAGAAACAAGTAAAATCGCAATGAAACTTGAAAGGTTGTGCTGGAGGAGTGGATAGCGCCTCACATCCCAACAATGGTTCTGATTAAATAGAAAGAATTTATCAATATGCAATGACTGGGCAAAAATAAAGACTTAAAAAGACTTAAAAAACCAAATAAGTGTAAGTAAAACTGGCTAGCAATAGTGAATAATATATTTTCGCAAGTAGAAATGAGAGGACTGCATGTAGTAGCATAAAATAATAAGTGAAGCAACTGTTCACATTGGCCAAGATTTACTAAAGCCCCCAGTTTTCTTTAGGACTTTTTAACGTTCTTTCCGGTGAAAACTGCTTGCACGTGTATTTAAGAAGTGTCCGTGCCACATATGTGTCACATGCGACTCAATTCAGTCGCTGCTTTACTATAATGGACGCAGTTGGCGCACTCTTTTGGGGGTAGTGCAGGGGGGCACCTGGCACATAATGCAGTTTGCACTGTTTGTGGGCCAATGGGGCACATTTACTAAGGGCTTTGCACCAGTTTTCTGTCAGACTTTGTACATTCTTTCTAGTGTAAATGTGTCACACACAACCCTTTTGTGGCACAGATGCTGTAGGCATCATTCAACACAAATTAGGGGGCGTTCTGGTGCTCAAGCAGACCGTGCGCCAGATTAATCATGCAATGTCTGTCACACGCCCTATGTTAAAGGTGCACCACAAAAAGTTGGTGAACTCTGTTGGGCCAGTGCAGGGAAGCGATAGATTCATGATTTCTCGTGCACATTCATAATGAATCTGTTGCACCCTGCATAATACACGGAAAGAGCACTTTTAATTCAGTTTCCAACATTCTTAGTAAATGTGCCCCAATGTATATTGTAATAAGAATATGACCATTGTTTGTTAAAAACAAATGTGTAAATATATATATATGCCTTAAAAATGTTGCAGTGTCATATAGAAAAGTTATCATACTAATCATAATATAGGACAAGATAGGAGGTTGTTTATCATTGGTTTTCTATATACACCTCTTCATTAATCTGCCCGAAACAAAGAACTACTGCAACACCGTGCAAAGACAGATTCATAACTTTTGTCAAAAGTCTCAAACTTACTCCAGTCCCCTGTAATGTGCTGATGATGCATTTGATGCATTTTGAGACTTTTTTGGGACTTTTGAAAAAAGAATCCCAGACAGAAAATAGACCATAAGAACAAGGGCCAAAGCCACTTTAATAAATTTGATGGACAGCGGGAGTCCAAAAATAGACATAAAACTGTCCCAGGTTGCTGGTCTAATGATAAATATCTCCATAGTCTCCATCAAAACTTACTTCAAAAAGTCCTATTATAATAAATTCTCCCTAAACCATTTTTCTCTAAGGATTATTTTGCTCTGTGGAGAAGGGAGACGCTTTGCTTCGGTTTACAGCTCTCAGCTACCATATTTTTTGTGCCTATTGACCACTGCAGCCACAGAACACAAGACAGAGGCAAATAAACAAATTCATCATTTTTAGAGAAATGGACAACCAATTAAAATAGTTTTTCCAAGCAAAAGCATAAACTTTTATCACACGCAGACAACTTTTCATGACTTTTGAAAAACAAAACTATATATAGATTTGAAGATTTTGTTTCTTTCATCAAAAGCTTTCATTTCCATGACTTGTCTTGGACTTCAAGAATTCATCTTTAGATCATTGTCTTATAAGTGTAAGAGATAAAAAGCAGCTTCAAGGACAGAAACCATTTGTGGTATTTTGCTAAACGCACAGTACTGTATGTTTATTACATCTGACGACTAACCCATCAGAATCTGGCTCATGTTGCTAAATGTACAATTATATCATGAGTCATAAAAATTTTTTAATCAATTTTGGGTTTATGGAAATATATACAAAATGGTTAAATATTAGTGATGACCCTGGACCCCAACCAATAACACTCACCGGTCGTTAGTGTTAACTGTTTAAATTCCAATTGCAAAGTCACTAGCGGCATGTAATTGGCGATGGCTACCCCAGCAATAACATGCCAGTGGCACCACACATTTTGGGGGTTACTCTCTGTGATCATTTTGACAACGGCTTTGACAACAGTTAAAACCCACAGGTGGGTGTCCAGTAGCATTTAAAGGGTGAATGCTGGTTAAGCCAAACCTAGACCCGAACCCCAACTTCAAATGAAGTTTGACCATGAAGTTTTACAAGTATTTTCAAAAAGTAAACACATATTAATTTTCACAGTTTGTTAGTCTGTACCCACTAATTAAATTATTTAAGTACATATAATAAGTACAGGTGCAGCCTGGCAACTAGTGATAATTTACATATTTATATACCTTGACAAGGATGCATTGTGTATGGTGATATAATGTATTAAAGGGACCTACAATGTTGTCCTCTCTACAATCCTAACCGGAAGAATTATACTATAAAAAGCAGCACCACACTTCCCAATACTGCACATTCTTCCCTCTTTCATACCGAATGTCCACTCATCCGGGCTGTGCCTCCCATTCAGATGGCATATGATCTGATGTAGCCTGGTCTTAGCTTGACACTGAAATCTGATCTAACTGTATCCTTCCCTATTCTCTGCTTTTCAGTTGCAAAGATTGGCTAATCTGTAGGGCTGCTGGGTGTTGAATGCCACAAATCTAATATTCAGGACCTCCCCTATGGAAATGTTGTTAATATTAGTGGCCAAGAAAAAAAAAACCTTAACTCTAACTACTAGGTGACATAATTTATTCAACATTTACCTCAACATATTTTACTTATAAAAAAGACCTTAAGTTCTTGTTCAGCAAAGATCCCCTCCTGCTTTTTTTTTTCAAATCCTATTTCTTCATCTGCTTTTAGTCTATGGAAAATCATTTTGTTTTTCACCATTTTCTGTCTATATGGTGTGCCTGGGTGAGTACACGGCCAAGTGTAGGAGTGCAAAGAGGTGAGCGCTCCCCTCTCCATAGAAAGTTGAATGGCGATTGATGCAAAATGGCAAAATATAAGACATGTCCGATCTTCACGGTAGCCTCCCTGCCAGGCCACGGCGCGGCGAGACACAGAGTACTTGCCACATCATGACGGGTTGCCACAGACCTCTATGGGGGCCGTAATCTGGATTCCAATTTTGCGGCTAGATCACAGACCCATAAAGATCATGTGATTTTCTCTCTGGATATCAGGCATTTTCCTTTACATTTGGTTTTGCGTATGAGCCATATAAATACCTATTTGTTATATTATGTACAATGTAATAGAAAATCACTGATAATCACTGATAATATAATCCTTATCTTTATGATATAAAACCCTTCTATGCTGCCCACTATGGGTAATAAAAAACTGACTACATATGTCAAATCACAAAGATTTCTCTGTTGCCACAAGCATCGGGCCATGTGCCCTGTTGACATTGCTTGTGGCCCTTCTGACATCGGCGGGTGAGTACTGCTCACTATTCGTAGGAAGTCACCGCCTAGGTGAAATAAAACTGTTGCAGGAGGTCAGCACATTCCTGATTCGGAGAGGCATGGTGCCTCATGGTTTGTACCCAATAGATGTCAATGGGGCTATAAGTCATCCTCTGATTTTGTGCAAAATCACGGCCATGTGCATGAGGCCTTATTCATCAATTTAGACCAGTATTTGAAATGTGTAGCCATTTTTCTTTTATACATAGTGTGCATGAGGATTATGTCTTAATTAGAGATGAGCGAACATACTCGTCCGAGCTTGCTGCTCGTTCGAGCATTAGCACACTCGCAACTGCTCGTTGCTCGGATGAGTATTTCGCCCGCTCGAGAAAATGTCATCTCGTGGCATTTAGATTTTTGACGGCCAGAAACAGAGCCAATCACAAGCCAGGAGACTCTGCACTACACCCAGCATCACGCGGTGCACTTACATGTCAATAGCAGTGGTTGGCTGGCCTGATCAGGTGACCCTGGAATATAGTAGCCCCTGCCTACGCTGCTCGGATCATTCTGTGTCTGGATGCCGTTAGGGAGAGAGCTGCTGCTGCTGGTCAGGGAAAGCGTTAGGGTGTTCTATTAGATTAGTGTTAGGCAGGAGTGATTCTACAAGAACCCAAGAGCCCTTAGGGCTACAATAACGTTATATTTTATTTTTTTTTTACTTGCTTGTGGCTGGCCTTGCTGGCACTAGTAGTGCAGCTAGTACCATATTGTGACAAATTTGCAGGGAGACTTGCGAATGTTCTATTTAGCTCTTAGTGACACACATATCGATCTCAAACACCTAAGTGGGACAATTTAATAGGGGTTTGATTGAATTAGGCACAGTCTGCCGATTATTTATTTATTTTTTTTCAAAACTGAAAGTCACAGGCACAGCACAAAATCCTGTTGTGTGCTGTCAGTGTAGGTTAGAAACTAGCCATAGCAGTCACCTCCTTTGGTTCCTCTCTGCCGCCTTAACCAGGCAAAATACTGATACATAGAGTGCTACACGTTATCCTCGCCAAAAGGAATTTTTAAAATTGGTTTGAAGCCTGAGTCCATTTGGGGTATATCGCCATGACACTCTCTAGCTTGTCGCTGCTGCCGCTGCCTCTGCATGCCGTCCCCTATAGTGTCAGTGTCAATTATTGGATGTTTTAGATGCTATCTAGCCTCATTCGGTCACTCTGCCATGCTGTTGCCCATAATTTTGGCATAATGGTGCGATTAAGCAGCCTCAGAGGCATCCATGCATGCTGCCCCTGCTGTTTCCTGACCATTTCCGTGGTGTTTCCATCATTTTCTGAGGTTTCCAGGTGTTTGGCCAAGCTTACCTGTGCAGACCCTTGGTCCCCTTGAAAAATGCTCGAGTCTCCCATTGACTTCAATGGGGTTCGACCCAATTGTTACAACTTATGGCAGTGAACTGATATATAAAAACAAAAATGTACATGCATATACCGGCAGTCCGCGGGTTACGTACAAGATAGGGTCTGTAGGTTTGTTCTTAAGTTGAATTTGTCTGTAAATTGGAACTGTATATTTTGTTATTGTAACCCCAGCCAAAATTTTTTTGGTCTCTGTGACAATTGGAGTTTAAAAATGTTGGATTGTCATAAGAACCAGGATTAACAATAAAGCTTCATTACAGACACCAGTGATAACTGTTAAAGCTGTCTATTATAGTCTAGGTGAATTACCAAAATACAGTTTGTAACTAGGGGTCGTCTGTAAGGTGGGTGTTCTTAAGTACGGGACCACCTGTACATGTTTCAAGAATATAATGCCATAATGTTCACACAATATATTTTGGTTTTATAGATGTCAATCACTTTATTGGAATTTCCTTGCTCATACATTATTGTCACAAATCTCGAGTAGAATCAAATGATTCCTGACTAGAGATGAGCGAACATACTCGTCCGAGCTTGATGCTCGTTCGAGCATTAGCGTACTCGAAACTGCTCGTTGCTCGGACGAATACTTCGCCCGCTCGAGAAAATGGCATCTCCTGCCGTTTTGCTTTTTGGCGGCCAGAAACAGAGCCAATCACAAGCCAGGAGACTCTGCACTCTACCCAGCATGACGTGGTACCCTTACACGTCGATAGCAGTGGTTGGCTCCCCAGATCAGGTGACCCTGGAATAGACTAGCCCCTGCCCGCGCTGCTCGGATCATTCTGTGTCTGGATGCCGCTAGGGAGAGAGCTGCTGCTGGTCAGGGAAAGCGTTAGGGTGTTCTATTAGAATAGTGTTAGGCAGGAGTGATTCTACAAGAACCCAACAGCCCTTCTTAGGGCTACAATAACGTTATACATTTTTTTTTTTTATTTGCAGCTAGTACCATATTGTGAGGAATTTGCACTATCTATCTATCTATCTATCTATCTATCTATCTATCTATCTATCTATCTATCTCCTCGCTTATTTCTTCGCTTTCCTGTTTGCGTCCATCATCTGCCGCTCCTGTAAATGGATTGTGGGACATTAATCACATTTTGTTAGGCGGCTTTTGTTTTTTGTGCCCAATAATCTGGCGCAGGTCACGGATTTGCTGCATTTTTGCGCCACTTTCCGGCGCACAGGGAAGTCGTGCACTTGGCGTCTGATCTGCCATAGCGAGCGGCCGCTGTACAGACGTGCGCTCGGATCTATCACTAATCCGCCCCTAGAAAGACGCAAAAATCCCCCTGCCCTGAGCAGCTGCACCGCAAAAAACTTCTGTCCACTGTCTACGGGATCCTCTGTGATTATTGTACAGATCGGAGGATATTATCACTTCCTGTACATTATAATAACAAAGACAAAGACTTTCAGTCCCTGCAGTTACATCACATTGTGCTCCGGACATTGGACAAGCCGAGACTTCATGCCCGGAACGTCCTGTCTCCTCTTTTCAGTCTCGTTCCATTATTGGTCACTAACGAGATTTACTTTGTAGGGTAAAAATTAGAGACAAATTTGGCGCAAATGAATCGGACAACAAATCCAAAACACATTTACTAAGGCAGAACCAGATCCATCATAGATCAGGAGCCAAAAAAGAGAACAAACCAGGCACAAAAACGGGCGAAGCTGAGCCCCCTATGAGTAATGCCCCCCATTGTCTTATCTCCTGCCTGGCGTGTGGATGGGTGTCCTTGGTCCCTCACCCTCCCACCCGTCCCCGCATCAGTCTCCATCCCCATCCGTCAGGTCCTACCTTCATGTTGTCCTGTGCTGCCCCTGGTGGGATGTATCGTGTTTCCTGGGGTGTCAGGTGGTATTTGTATCCTGGTAGTCGTCAGCTGGTTCTCCCCTCTGACCAATCCAGCGAGGACCTTGTGCAGATATGTGGTCCGGTGACTTCTCTTCTACGTCATATGTTGCTCATTCCAGGCATCTGGACAGTTATACCTTGAGAGATAATTCTACAGAAGAACAGAAGATCCACCCAAGCCTCGGCCCAACCCTGTCACATTGCTCAGCACGGCCTAGGGGCTTCCTGTGTCGTTATTGGGAAGTCCTGGACGGAGGACCATTGGGGTGTCCAGCAGTCTCCATATGAGATACACCTGGGATGTCCTCATGGGGAGAGTGGCCTGAGTATTATAGTCTCCATTTCTGGGGTTGGGAAACCCCTTTCCAGCTCTCCAGGTCCGATATGGATCTCATTCTTAGGGTTTTCCCATCTGGGACCTCTATCTAACCTGTCATGCACCATCTTCCTACAGGACGGGACTCTGTGCGCACCTACATGCCGTAGTGTTTGGTGGGAGTTCTCCTGCAGGACCTGGTCTCTGGTAGTGGTTCTGAGTATGAGACATAAGCTGGGATACATCAAGGACCTCAGGAACCACCAGACAATGTGCAGCCTCCATCGCAGTGACCTCCAGCTGTGTGCATCCAAGGGTGGCCTCATACTCGACCCCATAGCGGTCCCTCATACCTGTATGTGTGCCCCATCACAATGGAAAAAGATCTGTTACTATCTATTAACATTAGCGCAAGAAAGTTCTGAAATCCACAGATGGAGCTCCCGGGTCCCGGGTCTACTGATCCAGAACGCCTGCCCCTGTATGTCACACCCGGGCTAAGCTTGCAGCCCACACATGAGTGAAGCCACTCAGCAGGCTGAGGTTTATGAGGGTGACATGTCTGGGGGGGGGGTGCTGTCCAGGTGCTGTCAGCAGGTGCTGTCAGTTTGGGGAAGCATATGATATCATGATATAAGAATATAATATCCAGGACCGCACTGATTCCCAGGGATCCTGGACTGTCACCAAGCTCTGAGGCAACTTAACTACTTACTGATATCTTGCGGCTTCTGTAAGGAAAGATGTCACTCTGGAGATGTCCTCACGACTACTTCCAGTCGAGACGAGATGCTGGAGTTTCCTCCTCAGGCCCTGATACAGGCGGTACCTGTCCAGGCTCCTGAGGCTCGAGAGCTGGCGGAAGAATCTCGACACCCTAGAACATCTCCCACCACTCTGACTTACTGCTACAAAGGCCCAGCAATGGTACCTGGCTCTGAAGAAAGTCCCCAAAGGATTGTTGAAAATAGAAAAGTTGTGGGCACACATTACAGGGGGATTCCTCATGGTCAGTGTATCAATTATTAAAAAATTTCAACGAACAAACCACAACATGCTTTGGGGATTTTACATTCTCCTTTATCAAGTGGAAGGTTTTTCTGCCTCCCGTTGTGTGTCCTGGATGCAGACAAACAACCAGGAGACAGGGAAACAGAAAAAATCGGATCTAGCCACATGAGACTTAATGCAATGGACACCCGTGTGAATGGAGGGGAAGCCTCCACCACGAGCGATTGAGATGGTTTTCTATTTCACACTCTCCTTCTTCGGCTTGGTTTATAAAGAAGCTTTGTCATCCTCATCTCCAGACCCCCAGTGCACGGCTCCTTATCTTCTGGGTGCCCTCTTGCCGTCTCCAGATCTTCACCTGTATTATACTCCGGTGACTTACTGTAGACCACAGTGTTCATTCATGATCTTGGATCTTGGAGCCGAAAGGCTCTGAGTAGTGGTCAACCACTGACATCGCCCATTCTGCTTCTGGTTGGGAGGACACAAAATCAGTGACATCATTGGTATATGTTACCTACAAAATCCCACCAATGGACCACAACCAACCCTCCTAAGGAATGGGTCAATCACAAACATGTAGAATAAGGGTCAAGAGGACAACCCTGGTGAACATCAGACTGCACCTCAACTGGCCAATCCAACCATCACAAGTAGGAAACTCTCTGTCCCTGTATGCGTGGTATTCGAACCACCCTGGAGAGCCATATGCCTTCCAGTGACCTCCACTGCGTCCCAGACACAGAGCAGAGGACTAGATGTACTGCTGCCTAGAACAGAGCATTTCTGCACCCCCGAAAGAAGTTGGGGTGCGAACTTCACCACCTGATTACACAGTAGCTTTGCCAAAGACATTGGGACTCATTTATTAAGGGTCAGCGGAGCGCATTTTCGGCAGGTTTCCCGACGATTTCCGTTTTGCGCTGCATTTAACAGGCGATCCGATTTTGCCGCATCGGCGCCGGCTTTCACATGACACAAATCGGGGGCGGGCCATCGGACAACCCAATGGATTCGGACAGTGCGCGGGTTTTAAAATTTAGAATTGTGTCACAAGACACGCACTTACAAGCACCAGTTAGAAGAAGGTGAACTCCAGCAGACCTCAGCGGGGAAGCGAATGATGCAGGAACTTGGGCGCACGAGCTACGTGAATCACACCGGACTTCATCTTCGCCGGACCTTCTGAATCGGGGATCGCGACAGGACCGGGTAAGTAAATTTGCCCCAATCTGTCCAAATTGTGAAGCCACCACAACACAAGATTGATCTTTTCCCTTTGAAAGAATGATCAGAGCAGACCTCGTCCTTGACCTCCAAAGACTCTCATTAAATACCTCAGTCAAGAGAAGAACCAAGGTCTTATAATCCTCGGATGTTAAGCCGTCGGGATTTGGGGATTTCTTGAGCCCTTTAATTGTCAGTCTGACTTCCTCTTTGTCAATACATGAGGTTAAGGATCTGCTCCTGATTCAAGGACCCTTTCAGCCAGGGAAGACCCTATCACATCACAGTCTAGACTCTTCTGCACAAGAGGTGTGAGTAGAAGGATCTCCCACTACAGCGGCACCGTCTAACCTGCAGCCCCAGCGTAGGTGAGGACCTGCACACCTTGTATGTGGAGAATCTCTCCTCATCTAGGTGCAGTCCTGCTGTCACAGCTGAGGGTTTGTTATGTTGCATCCAGTCTGCATGTAGAATCTGGAGAATTCCTGAAGATGTGAAAATTTTATCAAGTAGAAGAAACCAAGGAAACCACGCATCCAACTAACACCTAAACACCTCCTCGAAGTGACATATTCAGCGTCTCTTCTGATGACCCCAGGCACCTGCCACACATTTGCAGTAACTGCAGGACTCCATGAATAGAAAAGCAGGACTATAGTAAAGACACACGGGTGAGACAGTAGGAGGGTAGGAACTGCAGCCACCTCAAGAAATGTTCTCAAAATATTACTGACTGCAGGGACATCCTCACTATGTGGCAGAACCTGGATCAGGAGGAGAACAGAAGTATCTCCAGGAGGACAGTGGAGTATGGAGAGGAACAAAGGAGGCTGGAAGGGAACAAGGAAATCTAGAGTTGTCAGGGTAGTCCAGGGGGGTTAAGGGAGTCTAGAGGGGGTCAGAGGAGTCTTGAAGGGGTTAGAAGAGTCTACAGCAAGTCATAGGAGTCTAGAGGGGGTCTTGAGGAGATTATTGGAGTCTAAAGAGGGTTCAAAAAGTCTAGAGGGGGTCAGAAGAGTCTAGAAAGGGCCAGAAGAGTCTACAGGAAGTCATAGGAGTCTAGAGGGGGTCAGTGGAGACGAGGGGGTCAGAAGAGTCTAGAGGTGGTCAGGGGAGTCTAAAGGGGGTCAGAAGAGACTACAGGAGGTCAGATGAGTCTAAAGAAGGTCAGATGAGTCTAAATGGGGTCAGAGGAGTCTAAAGGGGGTCAGATGAGTGTAGAGGGAGTCAGAAAAGTGTACAGGAGGTCAGAAGAGTCTAAAGGGGGTCAGGGGAGTCTAAAGGGGGTCAGTAGAGTCTAGAGGAGGTTATTGGAGTCTATAGGGGTCAGGGGAGTCTAGAGAGGGCCAGAAGAGTTTACAGGAAGTCATAGGAGTCTAGAGGGGGTCAGTGGAAACTAGTGGGGGGTTAGAAGAGTGCATAGGAGGAGTGGAGTCTAGAGATGATCAGGGGAGACTACAGGAGGTCATAGGAGTCTAAAGGGGGTCAGATGAGTCTAGAAGGGGTCATAGGAGTCTAAAGGGGGTCAGATGAGTCTAGAAGGGGTCATTGGAGTCTATAGGGGGTCAGGGGAGTCTGGAGGGGGAAAATATGAAAAATCAGATCAGAAAACCAGAGACATCAAAATTTTTGTAACGGAACAGCAAACAGGGTAGAAAGCAGGTCAAGCAAAACAACAAACAGAACCGGACTGAAAGTGAACCAGAAACTTAAAGGAGACTCTGCTGAAGGCTCCTGTCACAACAGTAAACCATTGCTGGACCAGAGATTACCGCAGGAGGATAAGCCAGCAAACTAAGTACTTGTTCACACAGACAGCTGAGGAATAAAACACAAAGGGAAAAGTCACTCCACCTAAGCCACAGTCATCAGACAGGGGAAGGCTTTGGCGTGGATGTTAAATAGCTCCCCCTTTCATGAGGGGTTCATTGTAGCCTCATTCCTACCCAGTATGAAATGATTTAGGCAAACAATCTATCAGCAGGGGTGTCCCTGGGGGCCAGATCTTGAGAATTAGTAATGAAGGAGCACAGACAGACTGAAGGCATGCTAAGGCACCTGGTTGCCTTCTGACTCCTCAGGAGGTGAACTCCCATCTGGCAAGTCGGCCAACCGAGCGTTCTCCTCCATGATCTCACTTCCCGCCAGCTGTGACTAAATTTGTTCAAATGTGTATTTATTTTTTGTTGTTTCATAGTTATTGTATTACCTTACATAAGGGAGGGAGGGTGATCTGCCTCAGTGCCGGAATTAGCAAAGAGGGAAGCAAGGATTGGAAGAGGAGAATTATAAAAGCCTTTCATGACACAAGGCGGAGCAAACATCATGAGTAGAGATGAGCGAGCACTAAAATGCTCGAGTGCTCGTTATTCGAGACGAACTTTTCCAGATGCTCGAGTGCTCGTCTCGAATAACGAGCCCCATTGAAGCTTGTTAGAACATATTGAAATAACACTAGGTTCGGAGATGTTCGGAACATCTGGAATGTGAAGAATAGTGTTCTTTCAATGTGTTCTGCACTGTTTTTAATGTTTTAATTCTATTCTTCACTTTGCAGATGTGCGCGCGAACCTATCGGAAGACACGATCGCACACCCTTTACTGGTGAAGGAAGAAAACCGCACTAAGGATGTTCTGAGTAGTGGTCTCTTCTTGTTGGAGTTTCTTCTTATGCGATGGAATAAACACCATCAAAAGCAAATTGGAACATTACAGAAGGAGACGCAGCTGAAATATCTGCAGTTCCGGGTGGAGTATAAAAACTTTTTTATCTCTTTCATTTCTATGTGCTTATTTTGGGAATTTTTGCTTCTGCATCGGCCCTAGACCGTCTGCAGCTCCTTTTACGTGAAGTGTGTTACATACTAATAGTAAACTGGTGCAATCAACTAACAAGTAAGCCAGCAAGCTTAGTGCGTGTTCACACAGGCAGAGATTAACGCAACCTAAGCTGCAATAGGCCGACAGAGGAAAACTGGCACAGATGTTACATGGACAGAGAAGTCAAAGAAAGACAAAGATGTACAGATGTGGAAGAGAACAGAGGCATCTGATGGAAGCCAGAGGAGTCTGGTGGAGGAGGACAGAGGAGTCTGGAGGAGGACAAAGGAGTCTGGAGGAGGAGGACAGAGGAGCCTGGAGGAGGACAGATGAGTCTGGAGGAGGAGGACAGAGGAGCCTGGAGGAGGACCCGTGATGTAATAGCAGTAGAGATGAGCGAGTATACTCGTCCGAGCTTGATGCTCGTTCGAGTATTAAGGTACTCGAAACGGCTCGTTGCTCGGACGAGTATTTCCCCTGCTCGAGATCATAACGAGTACCCGAGCATTTTAGTGCTCGCTCATCTCTATTCCTGACACATTACTTGCCTATTATTGATACTGAGAACAACACACAACCTGTTTTAACAAGCTAAACAAATTCTCCAAGGACCTTCTCCGAGGCTATATTAGGGTAAAAGCCTTCACATGGGGCGTAGAAAACTCTGATAGTGCTATATAGTCATGCATTTCCAGTTCTCACAGGCTCTTAATGTAACACTATTCTTACAGGTATGAAAACAAGTGAGAACAATCGCTAACATTTATGTTGTACCTCAAAGTTGTAAATAAAATAAAAACATGTAAGAATCAAGATAAAACACCAATCATTGTTTTTTAGGAAAATCTATTGGTGGTTGCTTTAAGTTTTAATTTAAAATCCCCTTGAGAAATATTTCATCTTACATTTTACTGTTTCTTACTCAAAATATCACCTAAAGAAATTACGATCTGTTACCTCAGAATTAATCCCGTCTTCCTGACAGCTCATTCATGTTTGCCAGCTGTAGGGACACCAGTATTGTCTCATAATTTGTGTCGTTAATTCTATTTGGAGAACCTCCTGCTTCGGTGTTTGTCACATATGGAATTTTCCATATGAAGACACTGAGAAATTTAACCTTTGCCGTACCCAAGAAATGCAAGTAAAATAAATGCTTCCACATTTAAATTGACACATGATGAAAACGTAATGGGGGTCATTTACTAAGGGCCCGAATCGCTATTTTTCGCCGGGTTTCCCGAAAATTACCCATTTGCGCTGAATTGCCACGAGTTTTTGGCGCACACAATCGGATTGTGGTGCATCGGCGCCGGCATGCACATGACGGAAATTGGGGGCGTGGCCGTCAGAAAACCCGACGGATTCGGAAAAAACACGGAATTAAAAAAAAAAAATGTGTTGCTTGATACGCGCTTATCTGCACCCAAGATAGGATCGGGCGCACTACCTTAGTGAATCGCCGGAAGACCCGAATCCTCGACTGAGAACGCGCAGCTGGATCGCGAATGGACCGGGTAAGTAAATCTGCCCCATTATTCCATATAGGTATAAAGTATAGTATTACAAAAAAATCCCAAAATTACATAATGGTATAAAGTATTAAAATAATTGTAGCAGATTTAATTGTTATCTCCTATCCACAATCAGTAAGGTTGTAACTCCTGATATCCCCACTCATCATGAGAACAGGGGTCTTCTTCTCACTGAATCACAGATCAGCAGTTTAATGCACTCTATTCAATATTATGGTATTGGCGTACATTGCTGAGGGGGTATCTCTAGCTTTCCCATTTACCGTGTATAAAAGTGTTGGAAATAGCTGAGTGCTAGACTGAGTCATTTCTAATGTTCCTATAGTATTGAATGGAGTGGCAGGACACATGCTGGATCTGCACCTCCATCAGTTATTGAGAATATGTTTGACTACTGGCAACTTTACAAATCCCAACAGTATAGGTCCTGTTCTCATTAATTGATGGAATGGCAGATGAAGTATGAGTCCTGCCTGTAACATGTGTTCTAGCATCATCATCGGTCCGTAATATATGTCTAAGGATCCGTTGATTTCTCTTCGTTTTTCACTTGTCAGTTGCGTGAGTGAAGGTGTTCTTAATTTTCTGGCTGATATTGAGTTATTTGTAGAATACCCTTATCCTCCCGCAGACTGCTCTGTCCAGAAAACCGTATGGTTCTCATTAAGCCCAGTGCCGGTTTTAGTTTTTCGTTGACCATTCTTCCTACCATGTTACTAAGATTGCTGCCCTTAATATTCTACTGTACTCCTGGTTTTTCAAATTCTGCCTTTTGTTCTGAGACTTTACCTTTGTATCTGGGATTTTGTGCCTTGTCTGCCCTCTCTGCTGTGATCCAAACCTCTGACCATGCCTTATTGGGTTTTTTTCAATTGTCTTGTTTTTTTTCTGCACAGTGACCTTGGGAGGGATTTTGTGGTTGCCCTGTATCACCTATATCTGTATCACACAGAGGCAAGTAGGTAGTTTGGGGGACTCAGTTTAGGGGTCACTGTCCTGTCTGTTCTTCCCAGGTCCAGAGCCCTCATTACACTACCAATCCATTCAATATGATGGGAAATTGCCCAACACAGAATTTGACCCCACAAACAGACTAAGGCTACATTCAATACAATACTAATAACTAAGGCTACATTCACATGAAAAGGCTGAGAGTAAATATAGGACAAAGGGTGATTTTTCTTTTTTTTAATCCACCTCTGAGTTTTGAATTCCAAAACTGCATTCAAAAACCTATACAAACCTTCTTTGCCCTAAGGAAGAGTCTAGCTTAAAACACCCTACGCATCACTGTACAATCTACAATGTGAAGACTTACAGGGAGTGAGAGAGATACTATAAATGTCTCTTCCTGCAGGCTCTTATATGCTGGAAAGCTGCAGTATATTACAGAAATGCTGATATTTCTTCATTCTTTATATCTCTATTACTTACATAACATAAAATATTATCTGCCTCACTCACCAGTGTCAAAGTAAGCACAGCTGATGAATTACTGGCTAACAGTCACTGGCAAGGAAACATGTCCATGAATATTATTATGAACCTTCCAGCCCACTCAGAGGACTAATATATTGGTTTTGGGGAAATAGGTCGAAGAAATGTATCATTTTAGGAGAATGGTTGGAAGAATGGAAGCAGCTAATCCCCTTCTCTTCTGTACTTTTCCTTCTTTATTCCAAATATTTCAAGTTTTGTTTTTCAGTGTTTCACCCCCTCCTTCCACAAGCCTTATCTTTTTGATTTTTCCATGTAATTTTTTTTTTACAACAAAGGATCAGCTCAACACAGGGTTGTACATTTTCTAATAGCCAACTGGTCTACTTTAAGGTTTTTAAAATATTTTAGTTTTTTTGTATAAACATTTCTTAACAATTATCAGTTCTCCAAATCAAATACTGTAAATCACATGATAAACTTACCTACAAACAGATGAATAAATTGTCAGTTTATTTCATATTAATGTGTGTTGCTCATTTTATTTCATTTAATTATTGATAGAATTCTCCCTATGCCTCCAAATGCAAATGAAACTAATAAAAGATGATTCATCTTTTCGAAATTGTATTATATATAGAGGAAAAGAATCAGCCATAGTCTCACTAGCAGCCTGAAGATGGACCAATCTGGAACGTGCATGACTAAACCTCAAATATATAGACTGATAGCAGATTGTGATCTGATGGTAGATTCCTCCTGCCTGCCTCTGCCCTGATCTGTAATTTAATAATCCTGGAACCTAACCTAACTTCACAAAAACTTAATTTTTTAAATATGTAAATTACCTGCAGAGGCTACTGGGGTGTGTACTAGCCTGGTTGAGCACTGAGAGCTAAGGCTACTCCACGCCCCAGTAGCACCTGCAGTTAATTTAAATACTCCTAAAATCAAGTTTTTAACAAGTTATGTTCCAAGGTTATTAAATTACAGATTAGGGCAGAGGCAGGCAGGAGGAATCTACCGTTAGATCTACTTCTGATAGAAGATTCCTCATAGTAGGTTTCCTTTAACTCATTTGCCCATTTCTGGGTTTGTATATCCATTTTTACAACCATTTTACAAAAGCTAGAATTTATTTTTGCTTTTCCTTTAACAGAAACAACTTGTTTTCCATGAGTGGTATTCTACTTCCTAGTGTAGACTTTGGCGTGCAGAGCTATGTCATTTTTTTGACAGCTGATGTAATGATTGATATTATTTTGGGACCCCTGTGACCTTTTAATAACTTTTTATTTATATTTTTATTGTGGTGAAAATGCACTGATTATGCCATTTTTTTTATGTTACACATTTTTCCTATATATTTCCACTACATGGGATAATTATTTTTATATTTTGATAGATTGGGCAATTTGAGACACGATGATCCCTTGCATGTCGGTATCTTTCTAACTTGTAGCATGATTTATATTTCCCAGTTGAGGATAATAACAAGTTGGATTATTTGCAATATAAAAAGTAGCAGAAAAATCCATTCATCTGCAATGTTACCCTTCTTTGAGTTACAAAATGGCCAGGGATACTGAATACTATCCATTAAATGGTTACAACAAACCTCAGGGAAGTTAAGAAACCTATAAAAAGGACATATACTTCCAGATTACTGGTGGTAGACTGTCTATCCAATCATGCTCATTACCTTAGGGCTGTTGATTGGAGTCTTTTTTTGTCCCTTTCAGGGGTCCGAAATACCATTACAAATACCTTAATAAAAATATGCAAATGAGCCTGAGGTGCTCAGGCTGACTTCACCAGCCAGCATCCTCTTCACATACTGCCAGTGACGTCATCCGGCAAGTCTCGCACATGCGTGAGAAGTCCATTCCTTGTGCAGCCCTCTGGTTACTTTAAAGCTGCATACGGAATGGAGTTCTCGGTCATGCTCGAGACTTGCAGGCAGCTGGCTGATGTCACCGGCTGTCTAAGAGGAGCAGGGTGGCACGGAGCGAATACCAAGCCGTGGGGGCGTGAATAATTGGTGGCTGGTGGAGCGCCTTGGGCTCATTTGCATATTCTTTATGGTTTTTCATGGTATTCTGGACCCCTGAAAGGTTCAAAAAAGACTGCAATCAACTCCCCTAAGGTAACAAGCATTATTGTATGAATAGTCTACCACCAGTAATTTAGTGGTAGATGTCCTTTAAAAGATCATATTACCCTCCCTACCTCCTTCCTTATCTGATTTTTACACTAAGATGTTTATTGTGTTCTTCAGAAGCTCAATGTAGAGGGGGAGTAGAGAGTCAAAGCAGCTAGGTCTCCACTATTTCTACAAAGGCAACTGTAGATTTAAAGATATAGACTGCTGCGAGAATGACTGCTGGAAAAAGAAAGTACAACAGTCACATTATGGACTCTATCTTATATGTAATATACACACAATAGACAACTTATCTACTCAAAGCTTGTTGAAGGAACAGTACTTCTTCAGGGTGTAAGAGTTCTCCTTACAGAGACATGGCCATGCAGGCGGATTCTAGGAAACATGCAAATATGTTTTCTGGGATGGGATAAGGAAAATATTGCCTCTTTTGGCTACCTTATAAGGCAGCCCCCCTTTACAACATGGATGACTTGGAAAGCCTAATGACATGATGACGGTGCAAGCACCGACCGCGGCTATTAGCGGTGGGGGTTTTATGCAATATGCAAAAAACCCCACCTTTGTATGAAGAGGACTCAGCCCGTGAGCCCTCTTCATACATCCCTTATACCTCTGCGCCGTAGAGCTACGGCGCAGAGCGTTAAGGGGTTAAAGACAAACCAGTATCCCAGAAGAAACAGACTGCCAGCTGTGGACAGTATGATCAATGAAGGAAGATGAAGCAGCACTCCAGGAGTAGTGAAAAAAGTGAATATTTATTCCACCATAGATGGATGGATCATCTATGTTGGAATAAATATTCACTTTTTTCACTACTCCTGGAGTGCTGCTTCATCTTCCTTCATTGATCATACTTGGTGGGTCATGTTGGACCCTTTGTGAAGACCTGCACCCAACTACTTCACGGTGCCGTTCCACAACTTCTCCTTGTACAGCTGTGGATGTGATGTTTCTGTTTGTGCTGCAGCTTTAAGATGGTCTTAATAGGCAAAGTCTCCATAAGGAGAGCTCTTACTCCCTGAACCTAGTCAAAAGCCTCTCACTCAGCTAAACCTTTACTGACCTGAAGAGAAGCAACCACATGGAAACAGCTCTGTCAGGGATCTGTTCTTTCTGGAATGAATACTGTCACGAACCCCACTTATTGGAGTTCACACACTGGTGCACTTACATCTGAGAACCACTTACCCACTTGAGCTCTACCTACTCACACAAATGGCATCCTTATGCTAATTCCTACTCCGCTAGCACACAGCACACCCAGTCAACTCCATTCTCAGGGAGTCAGGGAAACCAAGCACATCCGAATCGCAGACACTACACACCACGCACACACAGCCCAGGTAGCGCACAGCCACACTATGTACACCATACCACTTGTAGACATACCACCATGTAGAACGCTACTGTACAGAGCCACTCTGCACCCCGATACAGTCACTCATTTATTCCATACAACTTGTCGGAAAAAAACTAACATTTTATAGCTTACAAAAGGGCACCAATGAGGAATATAAAATCCATCAAGTTCTATAGGACAACACTGTCCACCTGTGTGGTCTCTCTGTACTGAGAAATTGCTAAGAATTTCAAACTCAATTTTGTTTTAATTACTATGCAATGTGTTAAAAATATTCCTAAAAGCAGTTTCTAGTAGTTTTAAGAGTAGACTTGAAAATGGGAGGGTTCATAGGATTCTAATAATATATATTTCAAACTCATTTAAAACAACAATGATCAAAAAATTTCAAATTAGAAATTTGATGAAAAAATTAAAATCTCTTTTCAGTTTGTAAGCTGTCTACCATCATATACAAATAAAAAGTAATGAAAACATAAGGTTTAAATATGGGAAATGTTAGTATGTATCTAATTTCGGTGATAAAACTATCCGTCTCAATAGCAGATATTTTAAAATTTTGGAAATGCCGAATTTCTGAAAAAAATTGGCAAATTATTGTTTTTTTGAATAAATACTGTATATACTCGTGTATAAGCCGAGTTTTTCAGCACAAAATGCTTATTGTGCTGAAATACGTCCCCTCGGTTTATACACGAGTCAATATTGTCAAAAAAAACTTAAACTTTCTTCTGCTGGGCGCCGCCATGTCTTTTTCCCGGGTGGCGCCTAGTATGACGTCAGCAGCGGCACGTCATACTAGGCGCCGGCCGGGAGAGAGCAATGGCCCAGCAGAAGAAAGAAGACGAGCGCGGAAGCCTGAAGACAAACGGCGCGGACGCCTGAAGACAAGCGGCGCGGACATTGGGGGAGCAGCGCTGCACATCAGGGCCACCGGAGGGTGAGTATATAAGTTTATTTTTTTTTTAATTCTGGGGGCAAGCTGTATACTACTGGGGGCAAGCTGTAAACCACTGGGGGCAGGCTGTATACTACTGGGGGCAGGCTGTATACTACTGGGGGCAAGCTGTATACTACTGGGGGCAGGCTGGGCTGGCTGTATACTATAAGGGGCTGGTTGGCTATATACTGGAGGGGGTCTGTGACCAATGCATTTCCCATACTCGAGTCAATATTTTTCCCAGTTTTTGGTGGTAAAATTAGGGGTCTCGGCTTATACTCGGGTCGGCTTATACTCGAGTATATACGGTAAACTCAAAACATCAACCAAAATTTACTTCTAACATGAAGTACAATGTGTCATGAAAAAATTAAAGCTACATACAAGATAGGTTCTGTAGGTTTGTTCTTAAGTTAAATTTATATGTAAGTCAGAACATTATATTTTATAATTGTAGATCCAGACAAAATTTTTTTCGTCTCTGTGACAAATGGATTTTAATAATGTTGGATTGTCACAAGAACCAGGATTAACAATAAAACTCAGTTGCAGACGCCTCTGATAACTGTTATAGCTGATCATTGTAGCCTGGAACTAAAGTACAGTAAATGATCAATTACCAGAGGTTCGTTTGTAACTAGGGGTCATCTGTAAGTCTGTAACCTGTAAACTGGCTGTGTCGTGAAGGGGTTAAACATTCCGTTTTTTTTTTTGTGAACATAAGGCTTTTGGTTCTGTCATTTACCGGACCAGAGATACAGACACTGGAACTGAAACTTTATCTGCAGCTTGAAATTCTATCTAACTGCATCTTAGACACATGCACACAGGGGAGTTTGAAGCTTGTATCTAAGAGGCTAAATAATATACATAAGTGAATTTGTGAAGGTTTATTCAATGAGAAACAATGTTTCAGTATTATAACTCTTGCAATTAGAGAAGAGTGTGATAATGAAATGCATCTTCAGCAAAGTGAGTATGGAGAGGGCATAGCAACAGCCATCTGAGGGATCACTGACAGAGGCTGATAGCAGGGGGAAGACTGCTGCATAGAAGTGCAAGGAGTAAGATTGAGGTAGCTAAATCAATTGCAGAAGGGCTTTTAATTGCATGCCGTACAACATATCAACAATTTTTTTGAAAGATGGTTTTAAGTTTATTTAAATAAAGCAGTAAAAAGTACTTGGGGGTCACCAAGCCTGGCTATTACATGCCCCCCCCCCCCCCTTCCCTGAAGCACTTTTCCCTCGCCTGGTTCCCTCCCTGGTTCTCCTTCCTTTTGCTCTGTGCAAGAAATATAAGGGAGCTCACTCACTCACTCACTCACTGCTGCCATGAGATTTCCGTCAGAAGGAGCAGGGCAGCATATAATAGGCACAGACCCCTCAGAGACTCTGTTGATGCCCCCCACAAAGATCTTTGAATAAAGTTAAAGTTCCAATTAAAGTTAAAGATTCTAATAAACATAGTCCTAATATTCACACTCCTGGGAACTACAAAGCTGCACTACGGTTAAAAAGGAGGAAATTTAGAATTTAATTTTTTTTTGTATTTAAAATATGATCTAATCTACAATGTAAAATGTAAAAAATAAATGCATAAAAATATGGAAATAAAGAAAAGTGTGTCCAAGAGACATCAAGTAAATTGGAATATTTAGAACAGATTGTTTAAAGGAAATCTACCATTTGTTTTCATGCATTGTGAACCAAACAAACCTTGAGAATGCTGTAGCTACATATCTTGTTTAATCGCTGCACTGAGTGGTTTTGCTCAGAAACCAATAATAAAATTCTGGACTTTGGGAAAGCTGGGTGCCCTGGTTGTCATACATAAACACGTTGCATGGTGCTTCCTGAACTGTCCAGACAGGACTAATCAACCTGAGTTGAATGACTCATACACAGCAGCTGGGGGATGGTGCAGTGATTGATTACTTCTGCCTGTCAGGGATAACACAGTGATTAAAGATTTCTCTGAAGCAATGCATAATTAGGGTAAGAGGCAAAAGGGCTGAGCAGCCTCCGGAGCAATATAATCTCATTATCATAATTTTATAATTTTCTCAGCACCACTCCGTTCAGGGATTAAACAAGATATGTTTCTGCATCAGTGTAGCTACATAATATATAAATGGTATATTCCTTTAAAGTATTGTAAGATCCACCCCAGACTGGCTAAGGATTTGGAATGATTCACACACTGTGAATGCAGAAGGAACATGCTCTATCATGCAGAGAAGCAGCTATGACATTTTGCTACAATGAGAGCTGTTTACTTGAAAAGGCCAATGAGGAAACAAATGTGAAATGCAAATGTATCTGACTTACATTATATTTACAATTTTGGAAGCCCAGGCAATGTCTTCTAAGGCGTAGAAGCAGCCGGTGTCCTTCCTGATTAGAGATAATGTAAGGAAAAAAACATTAATCTAAAACACCAGTAAAGTGCATGGAATGTGGTGAGTACTTGTAACGTGCTATGAATTCTGGGAAGATTAGTTCTACAATTTGTCGATGAGTTTGTAAATTTCTAATAGATGGACTGAAAATAAATTCAGTGTTTTAAAGTGTTTTCTCTTTTTAATTATTTAACAGTTCTTGAATTCAAGACTTTTAATAGCAATTTCGTATTAAATACTATTTCATTACCTGTTTTTTTCATCTTATTATACATTTATTATGCAATATTCTAAGAGCAAGTATACTCAAATTGTGGTACAATTGCATTTTTTGTGTCTCTTGATTTGGCAACAAACATTGAGGGAGATTCATTATGCCACTATGGGTATGTAGGGTCAGATAGCAGGTAGTGGCATAACGCACAGCCCGCCACATCAACTATAGTCTCTGATGGCCGCAAGGTAGAGGCGACCACGCTCTGATCATGCACCATACCAACTAGCACTCATGTAATTACATTCACCTAACCTATGGTCACACTGTTTCTAGTACCCTCTGATGAAGCAGGGTGGGAAACATGCTGGACAGTGTGTATGGGTGTGCAGTTATTATGGCCAGTGGTTGGTATATCATTTTCTGATCCTTTGTGGTTGTTAGCCATTTGTATATCACAGTTATAGGTCTAGTATAATAATTCACATATAGGGACTTCTAGTCAATATGCTTGCTCATATATGTTATGGGGGAGATATATCATACGCCGGCGTTCCTGATGCGGCCAAGACCCACCCTCCCCGGTATCCAGCCAGATGTGTCTAGTGGGTGGTTCGGCAAAACTAAACCAGGTCCGAGTTTTTGAAATGTGTAAGGACAGGATATTAGGTATTTAGCAATATACTGTACATCTATGGAATGTTCTATACCCCTTTATTAAAATGTAAAGTAAAACCCCCTGGTTCAGAAATATCTTTTACCACATCAAATGCCATCCTAGAAATGGTTTGAGATTAAGGGCCATGTGATCTCTAATCTCCATGACTAATCTACCTTCCAGGTGTAATATCTGTGCCAGCATCGTCCTCTGTCCACACATTGCAGCTAAGAAAACGTTAATATCTGTTGGTGTTTCCTTTGTGTGAACTGTGGTTTATCTTCTTTGTTTTTTCAGTCAGCTCACGGGCTGAGGACTTTCCATAGCCAAATGTGTTTGCTGCGTATCGCAGCAAAGACTCACCGGTAACACCTGCGATCGGTGCTTGCACCGATCGCAGGTGTAAACCTGCACATCACCGATGGCAAAGCTGCTGGCGGCTTCAAAAAGATTGTCACTCCGCGTGATGTCATCGAGGAGCGGTGATCCGTCGCCATGACAGCCTTGGGACTTCCGAAGACCCTAGGCCAGTGGTGGCGAACCTATGGCACGGTTGCACTCAGAGCCCTTCCTGTGGGCACCCGGGCCATCGCCCCAGCACACCAGACAAGACTCAAAGAATCTTCCTGCAGTCCCAAGCAACTTAAAAGATGCTTCTTTCAGTTATATTTTGATACTTACTTCGCTACTTGGGACTGTAGGAAGAGGGAGACTGAGTAGACAGGGCCAAATTATCTTTGGAGGACCTCCTGCTGGCCCCATGATTTTCTCTGTACAGAGGGACACTGGAAAGAAGCTACAATGATTAAAGTTTTCCATCTTTCTACTGTGTTGCTGTTCAGGAGGCCAATATGATTGAAAGTTGTTCAACAGGGAGCAATAAGTTACGCTTTAATTTTTGGTTGGCAGCTCGTGATAAATAAGGGGGGTTTTGGGTTTCAGTTTGGGCACTCGGCTGCTAAAAGGTTCGCCATCACTGCCTTAGGCTGTCTTGTTTTTATACATTCATTACAATGTGCAATCAGCACATTGTAATAAATGAGCAGGAAAATCCCCATATACTGCCATACAGTAGTATGGCAGTATATGGTAGGATCAGTCAGACAACCTGGGGTTAAAGTTCCCTAGGGGGTCTGGAAAATAGTTAAGGTAAAAATTAAAAAAGTTAAACAAAAAATTATAATACAAAAACAGCCCATAGTCGAAAATGGCACTTTTTTGCCATTTTGAAAAATATAAAAACATCTATAAAAGTTATCAAAAGGTTGTATAGTCCTAAAAATGGTAGCAATCAAAACTTCATCAAAATTCGCAAAAATTGACACCACCAACAACTCTGTACAACAATGTATAAAAAAGTTATTAGCACCAGATGGCAAAATGAAAAAAAAAAATTTGCTTTAATTTTTGTAAATGTATGAAAACATTGTAAAACCTATACAAATTTGGTATCCCGATGATTGCACCGACCCAAAGAATATAGAATACATGTCATTTGGGGCACATAGTGAAAGACGTAAAATCCAAGCCCTGAAGAAAATGGCGCAAATGCGATTTTTCACCAATTTCACTGCATTTTGATTTTTTTTCCCCATTTCCCAGTACATGGACATGGAATAATAAATACCATCACCATGAAGTGCAATTTGTTACAGAGAAAACAAGCCATCACACAGCTCTTTATGTGGAAAAAAAGTTATAGGTTTTTGATTGTGGGGAGTGAAAAAACCCTTTAAAGGGTTAATGGATTTTCTATGGATGGCAGAGAAATGTTTCATTCTGTTATCTATAGTTACCAGTGCAGAAAGCCATATGTGCTTCATGTTTACATCAAGGACTGTTTCCTACCAATAATACACTACCATCAAAGCACAGGGATGGAATAGAAAGGTTTTCAGGAACAACCAAATGTAACCACCAAGCCAGTTGCCTCTATTTCTAACCATTGTCCTTACCACCTTATCCTGAGGGAAAAGCTCTGTACAGTAAATCTGTCATGTCTGTTCATCTGTCTACTGAGACCCCTGAGCCGACCCCTAAGATCCTGGGAAAGGACTGGCACCATCTGCAAGCACCATCTAGGTCTAGGGTTTACTAGTTTTTTAGGGTCATCATTAGAGATGAGCGAGCACAAAAATGCTCGAGTGCTCGTTACTCGGGTCGAACTTTTCCCGAAGACACAAGCGCCGAATGGTTCTTCATACTATTGTGAAGAACACCGTTCGGCACGCGTGTCTTTGGATAACTTAGCAGATGTACGGAACATCTGCAATGTGTTCTTCACTGTGTTCTTTCAATGTGTTCTTTCACTGTGTTTTGTTGTTAACTAAATGCTTGTTATCGAGCCGGTGAGATACTCGTCCGAGCCACGAGCCGTTTCGAGTTCCCTAATACTCGAATGAGCATCAGGCTCGGACGAGTATACTCGCTCATCTCTAGTCATCATTTTTGCATACAGGTATTATTTCAATATTGTATGGAGAATTATTTAGATACTACTATGCCTCTTTTTATACAAATGTTTTTGATAAAATGTATTTGGGTTATACCTTCCTTTTTATATATATTTAGAGGCCTAATTTGCATCTGTCAGAAATGTCTTTACATTGTGCTAACCCATACCATGAGTATGAAATGTATATATAGTAAAGGTGGGGCAGATATATTTTTCGTATTTTCAGGCTACCTCTATTCTAATTTCCTCTCTACTAATACATTTCTACAGCTCCAGACGATTTTTTGTGTCATTCTCCTACATGGAAATACTGAGCAGTTCATATAACGTCCTCATAAAAATAGGATGAATATATCACCATTCTAAGAATGGTAAAGCAGGAAAAAGAGAGCTTTTAGCTGAAATTGCTACCTTTTTATAGCTGAGAACTTCGATAAATGGATCCGAAATTGAACTGCATTAAAAGTGACAATTTATGATGCTTTGATGCTTCATAAAATCAGCCATTAATATCTGAAATGCCATAAAATGTAATTTTCCGAATTATCAACAATGCACAGACAAGTTAATATACTCTAAGTATTTTACATGCATCCAGAGTTTTACATAGAATTCATGGGCACCATAGAAGTAGAACGGGATATTATGATAATGGCGCTATCATTACTTTCTCTCCATGTTTGAGCTGCACAGTACATTATTCCACAGATGACTTACTTTCTTACATTAAGAGCTTGGCGCTCCTGCACAGTTGCTATTGCTTAGAATTATACTGCTAAGACTAATTATTAGATGTTGTGCCAGCTGCAATGTAATTTCCCTGCTATGTCACAAAGATCACTGGACAACCATTACACCACAAATGGCTTCTTTTTATCTCTATTCTTGGATTAATTTCAGCTACAGTGGAGATAAAAAAGAATGGATAACTTTGCTTTGCAAATGTAGATGATAGCTGTTCTGAATAGGCTGATATTTTCCCAATTTTAAAACGATTGTGACTTAGTTCTTATTATCCTTAGTTAACCTATTCAAAGTGTACCGCTCCTATTCAGAATTCCATAGCCCAGTGTATGCATGGGGAGTATACACAATGGTGCTCATTTACTAAGGGTCCGAACACTGCATTTTCGTCGGGTTTTGCGATTTTTTTCAGATTTGCCCTGAATTGCCCTGGGTTTTTGGCGCATGCGATCGGATTGTGGGGCATCGGCGCCAGCTTGCATAAGATACATCTCGGGGGGGCATGGACGTCGGACACCCGACTGACTCGGACAAACCGCGGAATTTAAAAACCAAATTGTGTCACAAGATCAGCACTGTGAAGAAGGTGAACTCCGGCGGATCTCAGCGGGGAAGAGACACATGCAGGAAATCGGACGCACGATCTTAGTGAATCGCGGTAGATCCGAATCCTCGTCGGACATTCTGAATCGGCAGCGTCAATGGGACGGGTAAGTAAATGTGCCTAAGTGTCTGAGCATTATGTGCAATCTTCATTTTCCTGCTGTTCTAGATCCTGCAGCTTTGTCTGTGAGTTTGTGGTGCACTTTCAGACAGGGGGCGAGGATTTTTTCTTCTCTGACCCACCTTTTCTATAGAGCTGTAATGTAATAAAATACCTTAGTAAGTTTAAAGGGAACCTGTCATCACAAATTGGCCTAATAAACCACTTCTACTATATTATCAAGTAACACCTTCTAGTTTTTGTTTCTTTCATGGTCCAGTGTGGTGGCATCATCCAGAAAATCAACTTTGAAGTGATGAACTTTGGTTGTATAAAGTCAAGGAGGAGCAAGAGTTTAACACTGAAATCAAGGTGGGGAGCTCTGAACGCCTCCTCCTCTGTGATTTCTTGCATCAGACTTCAGGAGATCTGGTCAGTGATGTCCCCGATGCAGGACCATCAATTACAACGAAAGGGGGTTTCTGAGGAAGGAAGAGCTTGACTTCAGTGTTAAAATCTCTGCCTCCTTGACTTTATACAACCAATTTACATCTCACTTCATAGTTGGTTTCTTTGGATGAAGCCACCACACTGGACCATGAAAGAAACATGATCTACTTGGCAACATATTGGTAGTGGTTTATTGGGTCAATTTCTGCTGATAGGTCCCTATAAATCAATTTTTTTTTAACAAGGAGGGAATATGATAAAAGTCAATTTGAACAAAGGAAGCACTCAGAAAAGATCTACAGCAGAACCTTAGATTACAGGTCACTTGGTTTGCAAGCATTACAAAAGTTGTGGCTTGCTTTACAAATACAAGCATTATGTGAGTCCTCACTCCTCTACTGTACTGTACTTTCCTCTCTCACAAAATTGTATATCGAAGAAGTAGAAGAAATAAAAAGGGCTATATGTTGTCCTACACATGACTAAATATTCTTGCGGTGTGGAACAAATCATCTGCGTACAAGAAATTTGGATTATGAGCACAAATTCTGCTTCAGATGCAAGATATTTGGTCATTATTGAACCAATCATCTGAGGTTTATTGATTTCCAAAGGGAACACTTGCTTTGATATACAAGTGATTTGGATTGCAAGCATGTTCCTGAAATTAATAATGTTAGTCATCCAAGGTTCCACTGTATTACAAAGTTTCTTGAAGTAACTTTTACTGTTGATTTGTACAAAGTTTCTTGAAAAGTTACTGGCCATTTATGTTTTCATGAAGAACTTTGTGGTAAATATTACTATTTATTTTGTGATCTTGCTCATAATTAGTGTGGCAGCTGCATTACAAAGTCTGACTACAATTTGTCAAACCTGAGCTCAGAAGATAATACTGTGCTTCTGTATCCCATGCTTTGATGGCTGAATAGTTGAGCCATGCTTATTCTATACATTAACAGCATCCTGAATCCCAATGACGTGGAGAGTTCAGTTGAATTAAGTCTGGTTATAATAGAAACGTTTGCGACTAAAAAATTGACATCTGAATATGACCTTTTATGGACTAGACCACGCTTACAATATCTTTCATTTGGCATCTCAGAGATTGCATTTACATCGTGTCATTTGGACCTCACAGTGAAGGTCACCCCCCTAGTATTTTTTTTTTCAATTGCAAGGGATTTAGAATTTTCCCGGAGCTTCCTATTACACTTCACAGAATATTTAATGCTGCAATTATGAGGTACATTTAGTCCCATCGATACAGCTCTGTAAATGGAAAAATTAAAAAAAATGGCTTTAGGAAGGCAAAAGTAGAAAAAGTCTTGATCTTTAAGGGGTTTACCGAGTTGAAAAGTTTTCTTCCAGCAACAGCACCACTATCCATGGGTTGCAATACCAAGACAAAACAATGATGTTTTTGAGGTCAAGAGATATGAAACCTATATTGAAATATGAAGGGGGGGATTTATCGCCGTTTTGTCTCATTTCTTCTACTACCTATTGGGACTTTTTTTGTCTCACTTGAGAAAAAAAATCCTCAATGGCGACAAAGAAGTGTCAAAAAGTAAAAGTAGTACAAGTAACCAGAAAAAGTGGTGATAAATCCCCCCTTAAAGGCTATAATACTTTATGGTCTAAATATATAGTTAATAGAATAGACTCAGACAGAAAGAAATTCAATACTCTATGTTATTCCCAGCCAGGCTGAGGGTTATTTGGAAAGATTTTTTTTAGTAAAAGGGACTTTTTCATGTGTCCGTTACAGGCCTTCCGAAATATCGCACAACAATGGAGGACACCACCGCTGACGTCACCACTGAACAAATTAGAACTTTACTTTAGCTGAGGGACAGCGTAAACAGACTAGTGGTCATTGGTCACGGCGGGCACACAACCTAATGGTGGCACACAGCTTGGTGGTTTCAATCTCTATTAGACTAATAGGTCAACAGGGGATGCAAAGCCACCAGGGCTTGTCACTAGCCTCAGTCACTGGTCACAATACATGGAAGTCCCTGTGCTCTGTGTCACAACTAAAAAAATAGAAGAGGCCCAAACTCATACAGAAGTCCTTCCCTGAGCACTGAATATTTTTACTATTAGCAGCCCGAGTACAGGCACGGGAACTACTCAGTATGTGTACATGAGGACTTGCACTATTTCTGGTCATTCAGCCACCTTTAAGGGTGAGGTCACATGTACCTCCAGCGCTGCATTTACAAATATAGCACTAGGCCTCAGCCTGATTTCTGCGTTTCTATGGAGACGCAAGCAATTGGTAACCACTGTTTTAATCTAACTCACACCGTGTTCTGGTTACGTGTGACCGCAGCCTAAAGGTGCGTCTACATGTTCAGTTTTTCAGATGCAGTTTTTGATGCCCAAACCAGGAGTGGAGTGAAAATAGAGGAGTAGCACTTCTTAATGATAAGGCCGCACCCATTATCATCCACCCCTGCTTTTGGCTTCAAAAACTGCATCTGAAAAACTGAACGTGTGTGTTAGTGTTTGTATGTGTATTTAGCTTCTAGACCTAGCTGCTGTGACTCATGACTCAACCTACCCTCTCCCGTTTGGAGGAGCATGTGAGCGGACGTGACGTCACGTCGGCCCGCCTCCCCGCGCGCCTCCGAGACGGCGCTACACGCGATGCCCGCGATGCTCTGAGGCCTCTACAGCCATAACTTTTGACTACAGCGGCGGCTGTAAGTCAGGCTGATCGGATGGGACGTAGCTCTTATTACATCTGAACTATGAGCTGCGGGAGTTACGAATATTGGAGCCTGGTGAGGGGAACGCGAGAGGTCCGCCCGCGATAGGAGATCCTGTGGTGTCATCGGTTGTCTGGAGTTGGTGATCATCGGCGTCTGATTGGATGCTTGGGGGTCGCCTGAATCCTGCCCTTCTGGTTCACCTGGATCTCCACTGGGACAGATTTCTGGAAGTCGTTCTACTCCTTTGGAGCCTCGCTTTCCAAGACAGGTCGTATGTTCCTTTTGGAGCGGTGTAAAGCTACCGCCGTATGATCTGTTTGCTTCTCTCCATTAACCTATCCCCTCCCTGTGGCCTGTGCATAACTCTACTAACTGGCTTGTGCACTAAGTTTACTAACTGTGTACCTAACTTGTGCTGATAAAGAGGACTAACTGCACTTACTAAAACTCTCTCTCGGCATGAAGACTCTAACTGCAGGACATTAATTAACATTGGAGACCTGTTATCCTTAATGCCTTCTCAATTACTGTGCATTATAATAACTTTCTGCTGCAAGGAGACGGCAAATCTAAACTGCATTCTCAGCTCTATGTTTCTCAGTGTCGTATATCATCACTGCCGGTTGTTATAGGTGGATGTTCTGGGTCTAAAAGAGAGAAGTTGATTTTGCAGTAGTTGTGCCATTAACTATAAGGTTTTTTGAACTAATTCTTGGCTAATCGCCTAGTTTTAACTACTGTACTCACCATTTCTGGCGCCTGTTGCGACCTTCAATTTTCTTTGTGGGTGCCATTTATGACATATCTGCTATTGATTGTAATCTCATATTAGAGTAAGGTTAACCTTGCAGTAGCTGTACTACTACTTACGTTGTTTGTTTTGAATTAATTCCTTATTATTGTCTAGTTCCAACAATTGTTTCCGGCACCTTTGGCGCCCGTGGCGGTATATAATACCCGGGACAGGGCTAATTTATCAAACAGTCGCTATTGATCGCAATCCTATACCCGGGTGTCTGCTTTGTCACATTTGAAATTATTCGCTGTAATCTGGAGGTGGTCATCCTTCGACGGTTTAGCGGTTTAGCAACCAATTCTTGTATGTGTGAAAATGACTAGACCGGCAACAAAAAAAAAGGGGGCGAATGTTACGCCAACCTCGTCCCCAAGTAAGACACCAAAAAGAACAGTTGAGAAAATTAGGGAAAATACTCAAAAAAAACTAGATAAGTATGTGGTATCCCCTAAAGTCGCTGGGAAACACTTGAGTATTGCCGGTAATGATAAGAAGGACAAGGATGGGTCGCATATAAACATCAGTTTGTCTAGCGATGGGGAATTTCCGCAATTAGAAGTGGCTGATTCAGAGAATATTCTCAAGGTACAGGTGGATAAAGTAAAAGGGGCAGCATCAAGAAATGCAGACTCAGAGATCCCGATTGAGGATCCACCCCAGCAGCCTTCAAACTCCGCAGACTCGCTTCATATGCAAGAGGAAAGGGCTGGGGGACAAGGGGTTCCCACCCTCACTGAGATTTATGCAGCCATCTTGCAGTGCAATAAGTCCATAACAGCTCTCACCACTGAGGTTGGTCAATTCAAAGAGGAATTGGCAACGATTAGATCCGCTGTCCACAAACAAGGGGAGAGATTGGGAGAGGTAGAAACTAGAACCTCTGAATTAGAGGATGACATGAGTAAATTGCGGGGGGAAGTAAAAACCCTCAAAGTAGGCTTTGAGGAACAGAAAAGGAAAATAGTTGACCTCGAAAATAGATCTCGTAGGTCCAACCTAAGATGTTTGGGTTTCCCAGAGGGGGCTGAGGGGGGTGAACCCATCAAATTCATGCAAGATTGGATTAACAGGTCCCTAGGAGAAGATATTGCCTCCCTCCCTTCATTCATTGAAAGGGCCCATCGGGTCCCTAATAAACCTCCAATCCCGGGTGGATCCCCTCGCCCCATAATCATTAAAATGGTGTCATCGAAGGACAGAGACCAGATTCTGAGGAAGATGAGACAGCTTGCTAAGGTGGAGTATGAGGGTCATATAGTTAGGATATTTCCTGACTATGCAAGGGATACCCAGAAGATAAGGAATAGTTTTTTTGAAGCTAAGAATAGACTCAGACAGAAAGAAATCCAATACTCTATGTTATTCCCAGCCAGGCTGAGGGTTATTTGGAAAGATAAAACATTATTTTTTGAAAGCCCGGCTGATGTTATGGAGTGGCTTAATAGTCAGGTGAAATGAGGCCCAATCCTTAGGCTCATTATCTGGGCTCTGTGTGGGGCGGTTCTCGGGGGGTGGGGGATGCTAAGATAAGAGGCTGGAACTGAGATGGCAGGGGTGTTTGGCCTCGAGTCAAGGTACCAGCTATATGGTGGGGGGGGGGGCGGTTTTTTTTTTTTTTTTTTTTTTTTTTTTTTTTTCTCTCCATGGATACTCTCTCTCTCTCATTCCCTGGGCCGATGCAGCTGTCGGGCAGCATGTATATGAGTGATAAAAAGTCAAGGAAAGAAGGTATATGAAAGTACTCTCCTGGAATGTACGAGGTCTGGGAACTCCATCTAAGAGAGTGGCTGTATTTGATCTTATACATAGACACCAACCTGACTTAATTGCCCTTCAGGAAACCCACCTTGTGAGGGAGAGGAGTGATGTAGTTAAAAAACCCTGGATAAGCAAATCTTTCCATTCATATGGAACTTCGTTTTCCAGGGGGGTTTCAATATTGATACACCGCAATTGCGGTTTCATTGAGGATAAGGCCCAAATAGACTCTGAGGGAAGATTTATATTCCTTGCGGGGGCACATGAAGGGAAGAGGTGGGCGATAGCAAATATATATATGCCGCCACCCTACTCCCCTGAGGTAATTATCAAGTTCTATACCTTTTGCGCCACTGTCGAGAACCCATTTATACTCCTGGTAGGAGATTTTAACACGGTGATGGATCACCATATTGACACGCAACAATTAAAGACGGGGAGGGTGTCCGCACACAAAAATTCGTCACTGCTTCAATTGATTAGTGGGTTTAATTGGTTTGATACCTGGCGTATCTTAAACCCAGGAAAGAGGGAATACACATGTTATTCTGCATCGCACCAAGTCTTCTCCCGGTTGGACATGGCGATAACCAACGGGAAGGCTTTAAATTTAATTGAAAAAATCACGTTTGGTCTTAGAGGGGTCTCGGACCATTCACCACTGATAGTTTGTATTAAATCAGGTATGCACAAAAAATCGAACGAGATAAGAATCTCGCCTACATGGTTAGGGGTATTGGGTCGGCAGGACCGATTTATTAATAATTTGAATCTTTTTTTTTCACGAAATGCGGACTCCGCGGGGAAAGACATAGTTTGGGACACGGCAAAAGCCTTCATTAGGGGGGAATATAAAGCACAGTTACACTATCACAAATCACAAGCAAATAAGGAGTTGCAGGAATTGGAATGTAAGGTGAAGGACTTAGAAGAGGTTTTTCTCAGACAGCCATCAGAAGCCAATAGACAGGGGTGGGAGGAAACCTTGCAGTATTACACAGAAATGTTAAAAAATCAGGCAGACAGGAAAATCGCGGCTCAGGCTAGGAAAAGTGGCCTGCAGGCAAACGTCTCAGGGAAAATATTGGCAAATCTAATTAGGGATAATAGGGAGAAAGCTCACATATCACTTATTGAAACACGTGCAGGTGGTTACACATCTAAACCGGAGGAAATAATGGAAGTGGTCACCAGATATTACGAGGAATTATATACCTCTTGCAATTCCCCACCTTTGGAGGAAATAGAGAAATTTCTGGAAGCAGGATCTATCCCTCAAATTTCTGAGATTAGTAAGAACATGTTAGACAGAGATATTGGGGTGGAAGAGGTTCGACAGGTGCTTTCACGGGGGGCTGGGGGTAGCACCCCCGGACTGGATGGCATCCCCTTTGAATTTTATAGGATGTATGGGGAAGAGCTACTGGGGCACCTAGTAGAAACATGGAATTACTCACTCAAAAAAGGTATGCTAACACCTTCTATGAGGGAAGCATTAATTATTTTAATACCTAAACCAGACAAGGATACCCGCAAGGTGGACGCTTATCGCCCCATTTCTCTGATCAACGTTGATAACAAACTCCTTGCTAAGGTACTGGCGGAGAGATTAAAAAAGGTGATCAGAGAGGTAGTTCACACAGATCAAAATGGCTTTATGCCAGGCGGATCAACTCTGGACAATCTCCGTAGACTCTTCCTCAACATGCAGGTCAAGCCATCTGGTTCGGGGCGGCGCTCGTTGCTTTTCCTAGACGCCTCTCGGGCCTTTGACACCTTAGAGTGGAGATTTCTGTGGCATTCGATGGCCCAGATGGGGTTCGGGTTGAGATTCACCTCATGGGTGAAACTCCTATATGCTGACCCGTCGGCTAGAGTAATGATTAATGGTGCTATAACTAGATCCTTTAAACTGAATCGGGGCACCCGGCAGGGGTGTCCACTATCACCACTCCTGTTTGCCATTACCATGGAACCTCTGGCTTGTAGGATTAGAAGAGATCGGGATATAGTAGGTTTTAGACAGGGGGAAGCCCACGAGAAGATTTCATTGTATGCAGACGATGTTTTGATATTTCTAGGTCAATACGGGTCTATGTCTAGAGTGTTCCAGATATTTAAGGAGTATGAGAAGATCGCCGGCCTGAGTATAAATTGGCACAAGTCTGCATGGATGCCTCTTGAAGAATCGGATGATCCCGCTCCACAGGAGCTTATCACTATCCCTAAGGATGGAGTAGTAAAATATCTTGGTATCAATATCTCAACCAATATCTTAGGCTATGTGGAGAATAATATTTCACCAAAGGTGGCGGAAATAAGGAAGAAGGTTAAAACGTGGAAAAGTCTGCCACTCAACATGATGGGGAGGGTTGCAGTTATTAAGATGTTAATTCTACCCAAGTTGCTATATGCACTGGCGGCCTCCCCAATAATGATTCCCCAGAAGGTGTTTAAAATAATTGAAAGCCTCCTTGCAGAATTGGTTTGGCGGGGTAAACAACCTAGACTCAAGAAAGAGATTCTGCAACAGCCATATGAGAAGGGGGGATTCGGAGTACCAGACCTGAGAAAGTATTTTGTTATCTCTCAGTTAAAGTTTATCTCGGTCTGGGACAAAACCCCTTTCGCATCTGTATGTTGTCCCCAATTAAAGATCTATGGTTATAATGTTCTGGAAATCCTGGAGACAGAAGTCTGGAGAGTACCTAACATAGAGACCATCTCCCCTACCTTACATATGATGTTGGAAATATGGGAAGAACTTAAGTTTCGATCTGATCACCTTGGCCTTCTGTCAATATCCCCTATGTGGGGTAATAGGAGGTGGAAGGTGCCAGACACTAACGTAAAACCATGGCTGAAACATAATGTAAAATATATCATACAATTCCTGGATAATGGGGCATTTAAATCCTTTCAGCAACTACAGCAGGAGTTCGGGATTGGTCCCTCGGGTTATTACACCTACCTACAAATTAAACATTGGTGGAAAACACTGGAGGAGTCAGTGGGTACTCCGGAGGAACTACACCCACTCATGGCATGCCTTAGGGCCCAGCTAGGCACTAGAATTAAAAGCCATAAATTACTAAAATATTGGCCTGCAAACGAGGAAAATGATAATTCAAAGAGAATAAAGAATCGGTGGGTCAGTGAGGTGGGGATCCTGGAGGGCAAAGTCTGGGGTAGGGTGTTCCTAGATGTGAGGAGGGTCTTCACTATCCCCGCTCATCGCCAGACCCAATTGTTTATCTTAAACCGAATCTATTATACACCAAAAACTTTATCAAGATTTGGGACCAAGATTTTCAGCTGCATTAGGTGCGGCATGGAAAAGGCTGATGACATACATTTGCTGTGGTATTGTCCTAAGATTAGAACCTTCTGGCAGGGGGTTTTGGCGGAGATAAAAAAGATCTTTAACATCTCTTTCCACAATACAATACAGACCTGTGTCTTGGGTATTCTTGATGCAGGTTGCCACAAGACAATTAGACCATATGTGGCGAAAAAATTGCTATTTGCAGCAAGATTCTGTCTTGTCCGGAAATGGATGTCTAAGGACACCCCGACAATTAGAATGTGGCAGAGAGTTGTTACTAACACCATTCTAGTGGATGGCTTTGCAAAGATATTGTGTGGGGATCTGGGTGTGGGGAAAATACGAGCTGATTGGGGACCATGGATAAAAAATATGTTTTCTAGGGAGGAGGACAGGTTACTGGGGGCACGAGATGGCTGAGGCGGGGATTGGGAGTGGGGGGAGAGAGAGAACCATCTATTTTTTTTTTATTTTTTTTTTCTTTTTCTTTTCCTTTTTTTTTTTTTTTTTTTTTATTTTCTTTTTCTTCCTCTTCCGAGGGGAGGTGGGCGGATTGCGTCTGGGGGGGGGGGGGGGGTGAGGGGGGTGGGCGGATATCAGAGTAAAATTTGGGATTTTGGGTCTATAGGGACAATATGGTTTATAATATGTATAAGCTTAGAAAGAGGTTTGCCAATCGGTAGAGAGAATACAATCAAATGCATCTACATTGGCAAGTCTTTTTAATACTAATTGTAGAAAGTCTATAGGGGTTTATATATGGAAAGTTGTATGATCTTATGTCCAGATGGGCCTATTTATGTATTTTTCTTCCCTCGGCCAAAAGAAGTCGTAAGATATTATCGGACAAGAAAATATGATGAGTTGATGTATTAGAAGTTGATACTCAAACTTTCTCTTGGAGTGTGTTAATACAGTGAAATCTTGACGGAAATATGTTATGCAAGATATTCCTATTGTCCCTTATGTATTGTAAATTTCATTGGGTCTATAGGGACAATATGGTTTATAATATGTATAAGCTTAGAAAGAGGTTTGCCAATCGGTAGAGAGAATACAATCAAATGCATCTACACTGGCAAGTCTTTCTAATACTAATTGTAGAAAGTTTATAGGGGTTTATATATGGAAAGTTGTATGACTTTATGTCCAGATGGGCCTATTTATGTATTTCTTCTTCCCTCGGCCAAAAGAAGTCGTAAGATATTATCGGACAAGAAAATATGATGAGTTGATGTATTAGACGTTGATACTCAAACTTTCTCTTGGAGTGTGTTAATACAGTGAAATCTTGACGGAAATATGTTATGCAAGATATTCCTATTGTCCCTTATGTATTGTAAATTTTATATGTACCCTTTTCAAAAAAATAAAACTAAAAAAAAAAAATATATAGTTAATAGTTATGAATGTACAAGAATTTCATGATCATAATATCATAAATTCAGAATATAAAATAATATCATTTTAATTTCTGAGGCTACAAAAATAGCTGGAACCACTTACATACTTATCACGATATACTGAGTGTTTTCAAGATTTAAAACAAATTTTATAGTTGTGCCACAAATGTCATAAAGTCAAAAGTTGCCTAAAAATCCTACAGACATTTCAGCTATTCTTATGTGCAATAAAGTATTTAACAGCAATTAATCCTGATGGTTATGTGTTATGGTTATGATTTAACACCAAATTGGTGGTAGAGGGTACTCTCCAAAACAGAGAAAGTTTCCCCAGTAACTAGGGCTGCAGTTTATGGGCTGAGATTCACTGATGGTAGATGATTAGTACTCACCTCCCCATCCTGTCCCTATGTGATGGAAGCTTCTTTTCTTATTAGCCTGAACAGCCATATTACTAAGAATATATCTTTTTTATAATATGAAAATAAGGCTAAGGGGCTCTACAGAGCCACGCTCAGCACCCCCGGGTCATTTTTGTCCCGTCTATATAGAGGCTGCAGAGAGCCAATTACATCATCTACTCATCATGTGAGTTGCTACAGCAAGCTACATCGGTTGAGTAGCAGTGCCGGCAAGATTTGTACTTGGATCAACAAAGAACCTGGGGTGTGAATAACTTAAATACCAGCTTCACCAATAGGGGCTTTGCAGAGTCCCTCAGCGTAATTTTCATATTATACAAAAGTGATAATTTTAATAATGCAGCAAATCTGGTTAATAGGAAAAGAATGTTTCAGTATAGGGGGGAGGTGAGTATTCATCATCTACCATCAGTGAATGTGATGGTAGATATCCTTTAAAAAAAATACATGCAAAAAACATTTTTTGTGGTCAGGTTGATGGCAAATATTTAGTGCAAATGCATCTGCGTTGACCAAACAGAAACCGTTACATCATTTTTTCATCAAAGTCAGATTTGGTTCACTAAAGGATAGCAGCATTTTTGCACATGTGTTTTTTAGCTGGGCCATTCTGTTGCAGTCTGATATTTTCAAGAGATTTCCAATTGATTTTCTTGACATTATAGGAAGAATGAAGGAGTTATAGTAGTACTGTACTAGTACAAAATATTCTGAAATAGCAGCATGTTCAGCATCTACTCCCTTCTGTGTAGTTAGTTAGAAGATATATTAAAATCATTTGATATATTATATTTATCTTTGGAGACCAATTTTATAGACATTTTTATACAATGCAATGAAAATTTTAGCAGTAACCCAGGCATATAGCACAAAGTTTAAGGAACCACAAAGTCAGAGGTGTTTTTATAAAATTTTGGGTGGGGGGAATATCACTTGATGTTCCCCCGCACCTTCCACTGCATTGGATGTATCTAGAGGCTCTGGCCTCCTGACATATCCAGCTGCTCACATGTGGGCCGGGCAATTCTGCATCGCTGTGATAAAAGGAATTGCAACTATTTCAAGGCTTTTATGTCAGAAAACTGGTGTACAAGCTTTGAAAAATCCGCCGATCTTTAGGAGGAAGGTCCAACTATTTATAACTGGCAAACAATTACACATTAAATAAAAATAACAACCTTTGAGCAGTGGTAAGTCTTTACATTTACGTCACTAATTTTTAAAATCCCTGTCAATATATTGTACTGCTGACCCCATTCACGACTGTAAAGTAAACCCAATTTGGCCATATCCCAATCCAACTGCTATATTGCTTAATACCAGCTGGACAGGAATGGTATATACAATAGGGGTCACTTACTAAGGGCCCAAATCACGTTTTTCGGAAGGGTTATCCAAATATTTCCGATTTGCAACGATTTTCCCTGTATTGCCCCGGGATTTTGGCGCACACGATCGGATTGTGGCGCATCGGCGCCGGCATGCATGCAACGGAAATCGGGGGGCATGGCCGTAAAAAAACCTGATGGATTCGGAAGAACCGCCGCATTTAAAAAAAAAAAGTTGCTTGACACGCGCTTACCTGCACCCAGCGGAGGACGGTGAACTTCAGTGCACTCCTACGGACTTCAGCGCAGCACCAACACCTAGTGGACATGGGAGGAACTGCCTTAGTGAATCCCGACCGGACCCGAATCCTCCGCAGAGAACGCGCCGCTGGATCGCGAATGGACCAGGTAAGTAAATCTGCCCCAATATCTGGATAAGAATGATAAGATATACTTGAGGTCTGCAAATGTTTCACTTTAATCAGCCATCATCCTCAGTATACCTGTGCTTTGACATACAGATGGTCCCCTACATAAGAACACTCAACTTACAGACGACCCCTAGTTACAAATGGACCTCTGGATATTGGTAATTTACTGTACTTTAGCCCAGGCTACAATGACCAGCTGTAACAGTTACCAAAGTTGTCTGCAATTAAGATTTATTGTTAATCCTGGTTATTATGAGAATCCAACATTTTTAAAATGCAATTGTCACAGAGACCAAAAAATTTTTGGCCGAGGTTATAATTATAAAATATACAGTAATGACTTACATACAAATTCAACTTAAGAATAAACCTACAGAATCTATCTTGTACGTAACCAGGGGACTACCTGTAATTTTTCGGTCTTTGACCAAATTTTTTAACGACTGTGCTACAATAAAGTTGTATGTTTTTTAGATCTGTTTTTAGATAGTATACCAACACCAGTGGTCTTTTTTTTATAAACATCAAGAAAGTTTCAGTTTTGTTCATAAGTCTTTACAAAGGTGCCCCTTTCTTGTCAATGCTTCATTGACTTTGGAGTCAAAAATTGCACACCCAAGCCTTGCCGTTATCTGTAATGACCCAAATGCCAAACTGAAATTTGAAGTTAGGTTTGAAAAATGCCCATTTTGCCCGTTCGCCCATAAAAGAAAGTTTTAAAATTTTAATCCCCTATGTCCACTATTTGGTATTAAAAACAAATCCAAAGAGGTGAAAACTTTTTACAGGCACTGAAATCTAGAAAGCAAAATATAAATGGTCTAACTGTGATCTTCACCCAAGCGCTTGGGAGAAAACGAAACAGAAAAAGCAATGAGACAAGCCGTGTGTGTGCTATCTTCCAGAAACAAATTAAAATAACCAGCTCTAAATGTTTCTTTGTATTTTTCATATAGGTTGCAGAGTCTATTCCCAATTTTGCTGCTGTTCAATTGACTGCATGGGTCCTGCTGAACATACAATAATAAGCCTAAGTTATATCTCGTTTGTCCAGAACTAAATGTGACATTTCCTGTTGCAATGTCTTTATAGCCTGTGCACTTATCTCGCTGAAAATACTGGGCGCTGTCAGGATCGATTTTGAGCTTAACAGCAATCCATTACACTTTGTATCTCTCTGTGTGACTATGTTTCCAGCTGTGGCAAAGCAGAGATTTGTGGAAGAAAAAAAATGTGTGACTTATACCTGAAGTCTATTGACTATTAGATATTCATTGTCCATCCTCTGCTCAAGGATATAGCTATAAAATAATTTGCATATTGTAGGTAATAAATTACATATACTTCTCACATTTTCATATACCAATAATGGAGCCGATCCTATGTAACATGATTTGCTCACCTGCCTTCTACGTCTTCCAAGGTCAATCCTCCATTAACATAGAGTGGGCCAACCATTCAAACTTCTAAACTGCCTTAGGAAATCCCCTGCCCCCCAAAAAATCTAAAGTCACATAGTTGGCCTATCAAGTTCTAGTTTTGTATATAAAAATACAAACTTGCCCTACCTATACATTAGTGTGACCTTTCTCAGCCCAGGACCCTGGATGCCACAGTTGTATGTATGAGCCCCCCAAAAATCTGTTGAAGCACATGGTCAAAACAGCATTGATGTACAGGAAGGCTGAACAATGGGATTTCTACAATCAAAAAAATACAAAATAGTTAAGTATTTTGCAAAATTATTGATGTTAAGCATAAGTCAAGTCACATCTATATAATATAATTATAAATTGGTACCACACTACAGCACTTTGAATGTCCTGGTACATAAGGCACAGACCTCATTATAAACTAGTCACATGGCTTTGGTAGGCTTTACACCAATTTATCACACCAGTCTCGTGGTCTGAAAACTGGAAAATCAATCGGAGGCTAATGATGCCAAAAAAAACTTTAATTGTGCAAACATTTTGCACAAAAAGAGTAGAAAAGGACAAAAACAGTGGATTGCAATTGTCGCTACACCAAAAACTGCATGGTAGATTTATCAAATAGTTCACTATGCATATCCTACCACTTGGGTTAATTTATGCCAAAAAATACAGCAACATTGGCATAAATGTAAATAAATTGTAAATCCCCGACTCTTTTTGTTACACTTGTCTCAAACAACATGTCTAAAAACTCTCAAAAATCCTGATAAATCTGCCCCACAGTATAAGCTGCACATATTAAATGACAACTGAATTGAGGTTCCTATGTATATGTCATATCTAAGATTTACTACAAAGTTAGCATCCTCTCATCTTCATCCTCTTTGGCAAACACAAGCTAGTTTTTTTTTTATATGGACAGTTCATTGATTTCAATGAGTACCGTGTAATGCTTCATTTCATCTGTGGTTGCCCTGCAGGGGAAAAAACATTTCCTGACATGTTTTCACATGGATGAAAACATAACTGAAAAACATTTTGTGGATTTATCTTTCTAAATCATTATTCTTGGCTGGACATATCCCAATACATTTGTCAATTACTTTATTTGAAGACTATATGATTCAGTGATATTATGATGAGCTCCATACTGTATCTGTCTTTCTTGATTTTTTATCTTTTATATTAAATTAGTCTCTAGTAGTGATGAGCCTACCCAATCCATAATATTTGGGTTCATGCCGAACATTTTGAGTTCAGGTCCCCGAATTTCAGACAGTTTTTTCGTGATTCGACATTCGGCTCACCTTCTCATCAGCGTGGGCACTGATCACGGGTGCTAACTCTATCAATGGGTAAAGGGACATGTTGGGGAGTGGCAATCCTCGGAAAAATGGCGGCATGCATGCCCTGCCAGCATTTAAATGTCACCAAAGATAGAAGACAGCAGACCGTGGGTACATAAGAGGGTAATAGAATTAAATTTCTTATTAAGTTGAGGCTACTGGACACTTTATTTGTGAGAGGAGGCTGCTGGACACTTCATTATTAAAGGGATGCTGCAGGACATTTCATTATTAAGGGGATGCTGCTGAACATTTCATTATTAAGGGGAGGCTGCTAGACATTTCATTTGTGAAGGTACGCTGCTGCTGAAAATTTCATTTGTGATGGAAGGCTGATGGACATTTCATTATTACGGGGAAGCTGCAAGAAATTTCATTTGTGAGGGGGGCTGCTGCTACACATTTCATTTGTAAGGGGAGGCTGCGGCTTAACATTTCATTTGTGAGAGCAGGCTGCTGCTTAACATTTCATTTATGAGAGCAGGCTGCTGCTTAACATTTCATTTGTGAGGGGAGGCTGCTGGACATTTCATTATAAAGGGTAGGCTTGTAGACAGTTCATTTGTGAGGGGAGGCTGCTAGAAATTTCATTATTAAGGGGAGGCTGACGGACATTTCATTTGTGAGGGGAAGCTGATGCTGGACATCTTATTTGTGAGGGGAGGCTGCTGCTTAGCATTTCATTATTAAAGGAAGCATACTAGACATTTTATTATTAAGGGGAGGCTACTGCTGGTGGACATTTCATTATAAAGGGGAGGTTGCCAGACATTTCATTTGTGAGGGGAGGCTGCTGGTGGACATTTCATAAATTAGGGGGGCTGCTGGACATTTCATGAAGGCTGGTTTATGAGTATGGTGCTGTAACTATATGTCTGTGTTCCCTATATCTATTCTCAGATGTAATGTTCAGCTATTTTGTAGCTATTCTACTAGTATTAACTACAATTTAAATACTACGGATTAAATAAAAGTAATTTAATGAAGAGGGTTATGTATAGGCCAGTGGCTATGCTGCAAACAGATGCTAAAAAAATGATGTTGGATTTGATGAATAATTGTGACATTTTGAAAACAACAAAGGGTAAAGGGTTAAGTTGAGTCATGTTGACTGTAATATGACAATACTTGAGGAAGTGTCTATGCCATTGGCAATGCTGCATGTGTGTTTTAACATTCACGGTCAATGCTTATGGCCTGACAACTGGGATTGAAAATCCTTGTAGCAAGATAACAAGAGCACATAAAAACAGACGCCATCTGCTGCAGGTGCATCTAAAGAAGAGGGTTGTATTGAAATGTATTTATCTACATTCACAACACACGTCTAAATTCCCGTCTGGATTGCCGTGTTTATTAGCAAGTTGCAAATTGTTCATTTCAAACAGTGGGCGTCTGCATAAACAAATTAAGAGAGTTCTATTTGTCCCATATTTCAGTCGAATTTGCATTAATATCACACAAATATCAGAACAAAATGACAAAGAACTTCTGAAATGGTGCCAATGTTCATATTCATCCCGTACATATGCATTAGTTAATCTCATCATGGGTGAAGCGTGAATCGGTGGCAGACATTAAAAATTGGATCTATACCAAATATAAAATGTCGTTTTATAACCCTTAAAGTGTCCTTACTTTTCCGAATATTTTCCCCAACTCAGATGTCCAATAAGTGAATGTGAATAACACTATTATTCTAGTAGCTGTCCCCTCTGCAGTCCTCTCACAGCAGGTAAGTGGAGACCTAGCTGCTGTCACTCATTGCTCCTCCTCCGTTTTGCATAGGCTGCGGTCACATGGTCAGTCCTTGGTCCGTTCTTGGTGCGTTTTTAAACGCACTGAAAACATGCATGCTTGCCATGCGTTTGGCTGGTTTTATATCCGTTTTTATTCATTTGTGGAAGTTTAAGCAGCTGTAAAAATGTTATTACAGCTGCTTACACTTCCAGATAAGAATATTTCAGATGAGGTTTTAGAGTGACAAGCAGATTAGAAGGGAAGGAACAAGGATGTTAAAGGAAATCTGCCATTTGTTTTCATGCATTATAAAGCAAACCTTGAGAATGCTGTAGCTACACTGATGCTGAAACATATCTTGTTTAATCCCTGAACTGAGTGGTTTTGCTGAAAAAAAAATTATGATAATGAGGCTCTGTTGCTCCTGTGGCTGGCTAAGCGCTTCTCCTCTTACTCAAATTATGAACTGCTCCAAAGAATGATGCAATCACTGTGTTGTCCCTAACAGGCAGTCATCAACGTTGCACCATCTCCAGTTGCTGTATGTGAGTCATTCAGCTCATGTTGATTAGTCCTGTCTTGACATTTTAGGAAGCAATGTGTAATGTGTTTATGAATGGCAGACAGCAGGCAACATAGCTTTCCCAAGGTCCCGAATTTTATAATTATTTTTAAGGCAAAACCAGATCAGGATCTGGATTAAACAAGATATGTTTCTGCAACAGTACAGTACAAGTACAGTATATGGCTGGTTGCCTGGTCTCCAGTCAGGAGTGGTGGGGGCGGGAGGGGTACGGGCTCAAGCAGACGCCGTCCCTCACTGCCGCACCTTTACATAACCATGCCTCCTTGAAACCATCTCCTTGTAATCTCCGTCTCATCTCAATTTTTGCACCTGTGTTGATCATCTGCGTGTACATGGAGTGAGAAAGGCACACTGTGTATGCACGAAAATATTCAAAGCATGATTTTTGTCAAGAACTGTTTCTTCAGATATTAAAAAAAACAGACATATGGATGTCACCAATCAAGCAGCTGACGAGTTTCGGGCAAAAAGAATATTAAATGCTGATAATCATAGCATGCATTGGCATTAATATTTAATTCAATTCATCTGCAATCTTTATACATTTCTTCAATTGGATGTTATTTAAAAAATGCACCTTGTGCATATAATTTCGCATAAATGGAGCCATGTTGTCCCTTAGAAACGAGATTGCTGTTCTTGGCTATGACCACAGCTGCTGGACTGATTACATGAAGAAACAAATTGTTTTTGTATATGAAATGACCATGAGTCACTGCATGTCCCACATCTGTCCTGTGGTAATGATCGCTGAATCCAGGTGGTCGAGCTACTCAATAGTGCATGTTTTGCCAGAGTGCAGGGATGGTCATATCCAAGGGAACTTGGATCTTGGGATTTTGTTTCTAAGCAACCAAACAACTACATTTATGGAAAATTATCCTTACGCAGTTCCATTTTTTAATAAAATCCAATTGAAGAAATGTTTATATGGCAGATGAATTTAATTAAATGTAAATACCCATATAGGAATACCCATTTTGATATAATTTATTAAATTGATCATCTTCATCAATATAAAACAATGTAATTGCAGACCACATGAAGGGGAGCGATGTTAGAATATAAGTTCAAAAACAACTGTAACTAAACTGTCACAACCACGGGTGCCCCTGTGATCCATATCCCGGGTCGCAGGCGCATCCGTGTGCCTTACTGTGCCCCAGGAGCCTGCATGCCTGTTAACTTAACTCTCCCGGCTCCAGTGGCGGCCTCCTCACTCCCCGCGGTCCGGTGCGCGTTCCCGCACATGGCGGCGCTGCAAAATTTAAAGGGCGATAATTGGCGCTGGCTGGCCGCCTGCCAAGATAAATTCCTGCCCCTTCCTGTGGCCCCTGCCGGATCTTTGTGCTTCCATGCCTAAGAGAAAACTTTGTTCCATGCCCTGATTTCCCGTTGTGACCTCGATTCTGTTCCTGACTCCGATTCCATGCTGCCTGTCCTAACCTACACTACGTCCCCGACTCTGATCCTGTGCTGCCTTTCTCGACCTCCTGCCTGTCCCCGACCACAAGTTTGTCTTACAATTCTGTACTACGCCTTGGCTGCCACCGGGGACAAAGTCACGCCTGTGGAATGACCTGGTGGCACCACGCTGTTGCAAGTCCAACCCACTTTGCGGCGGACTCTGGTGAAAACCGGATACCACTTAGACTCTAGTCCCAGGTGTCAGCTTATGTCATCATCCGCAGTGGTCCAGAGGATCCACTACCACTGATCCTGACATTTACTCAAGCTTGGCCAACAAATAAGAAATCAGATAAAACATCCCTCAGCTTCTCCGGACAAGCAAAGCTTTTTACTTTCTCATAAAGCTTTCAAACTCTTTCCTCCTGTCCTCAGCTCCAGCCCACCATCTCAGAACTTTTACTGTACCAGTAAAGAACACTGATTCTCAGCAGTAAAGTTGCTATAATTAATAGAATGTGAAATATGCTATTAATCGCACAAAATATTTTTCATCTATCGAAAATTACACATCTTGTTCACTGTGTCCCATTTGACTGTAAATGTTCATTATGTACCATTAAGTAAGCAATTATATTTTGCTTGTCATACGCAGCCATTAAGCCACTTAGTATGTCATCTAGGAAAAAAAGAAGAAATTACACTTTATGAAAAACAACAGGATGGCGTGTTTTTACAAAGAGCTTGGATGGACGTGACTGCTGTATCTATATTTAACTCACAATTAGAGCTTTTCAGTGTTGTGAATGTTCTATAACAGAATGTAGTAATTTAGAAAAAGGAATAAAGATAATTTATTGAAAATATGATCCCTCTCGATCTGAAAACTTTGCCCTGTATCAAACCTCTCTGCCCTTCTCCAGTACTTCCTGACGTGACTTCATGTGAGTTTGATGATGCAATGTCACGAGGAATACTTTCATTACTTTATTCACTTTACCTCATGTTACTTGGAATGTGTGAGTAAGTGTGGGGAGCAGGATATTAGGTAATTTACCAATAGTTCTGCATCTCATTAACCTCATCAGCCAGACATTCTGACCATAAAATACCCGTAGATGGAGGGTTAAGTGATCTCTAACTGTCCATGAGCAATCGCCCTGCCAGGACATTGATCTCATATTCATAAAAACTATCATAATAATAATTCCTTTATTTATATAGAGCACATAGATTATGCAGTGCTGCACAGAGTTTGCCAAATCAGTCCCTGTCCCCATGGGGCTCACAATCTAATCAACCTACCAGTATTTTTTGGAGTGTATGAGGAAACCAGAGGACCCAGAGGAAACCCACGCAAACACGGAGAGAACATACAAACTCTTTGCAGATGTTGGGAGTTTAACTAAGAACCCCATAGCTGCAAGGCTGTAGTGTTAACTACTGATCCACCATGCTGCCCTGGTGGGGCGATTGATGGCAAGTTACCCTGGATGAAACCTCCATTAAAATCCCACATATAAAACATATGGTACCAGCTCGAATCCATAAATTCTTTCCAGTTTCATCCCGCTATTGGTTCAGGGGTTGTGATAACTTGGTTACAGCACATTTGGTGAACCTGTCCAAGGATCTGATCTTTATGGAATCATATTACTTCTCTGATTCCCAAGGTGCTCCATACTTCATTGAGACCTAATCTTACAGCATTATTGCTAGCAGATGCATTTCTGGGACTGAAGAATGAGGCCCATAAGTTAATCCAGTATATTTGTATTGGCAGCTAGGATCCATGTGGCTGCAAACTAGAAGTCTCCTTTAAGTAGCCCAAGTTAAGACCAGGGTCACAAAAATGATGATCTATGGTAAAAATTTGCTTCTAAGAGATGATAAATAAGAAACTTTCTCTAGTACTTGGCATCCTTGGATTGATTACATCCAATTAAGAAACCCGTCAGTGGCATTAGCCTCTTAGCAATCGCTGTACGCACTACTGTTGATCCCTATCATTGTCATCCATTCTATTTGATGAGGCTGACTAGTCCCTGTAGAGTCATGTTCACATTCCCATCCCTACATCATGCTTGTTTGTTCATTAATTTTTACTATTATGTTTATTCCATGAGAGATTTCCAACTAGTCTCTCCATTTCGGATTGTTTTAACCAGTTGTCTGACCTCCTTTGATTTCCCTGCGAGGGGTAATGGTACTTGTGCCTACTTACCGTTTAAACTCTGTTAATAAAAACTGTTGAAACTAAAAGAAATACAGATACGACGCGTGTGCGATTCAATAGATAAACGCTGTGACTATCCTTTTTATTGGGACTGACAAACACTAAATAAACAGCAAAGATACTCCAGATTTACTAAGAGATGACAAAATCCAGCACAGGGGCAAGAGCGATCGAAATTCAACAAATAGAAAAATGGCATACAAGGCACGATAAATTTGCCCCAAAGGCTTTCATCAAAAGGACAAGACGCCAATACTTTCCATCATCAGAATGATGAGTATTTCAGATCTACAAGTAAAAAGAATTTGTACATGCAAAGGACATTGAATAGTAAAATGGACACTGGTCAAAAGGGGAACAGGATAATTTAATATTATGTAATAATTTAAACAAATATTTATTTTGGAGGATAATAGATGATCAAATTGGCCAAAATCTGTATACACAAGATGGTTCATATGATGCATGTTGAGAAAACAATTACATAACTCATGTAACACATATATAATAGCAGCTAGCAAGGGTTGGAAGGAATTTCCAAGCAAGAAACATGCAAATTTACAGCTTCAACTGAGTTTGAGCATCTGAAAAGTTGTAGGTCATACTCTAAGTGGGAAGTGACCTGTACTGTATCGGCTAAGAGTGTATTTAAGCTGTTGCTTTCAGTTGTTTCCTATGGCTTGCTTTCGGGCCCATCCCCGATGGAAAACACAACATGCATGAGCATTTTATTCAGCAACTGCATTATATAGTGCACAAAAATGTCAATCATTTTGTCTGCCTCCATATAACTGATATGTGAATGTAATCTAAAAGTGGTTAAAGGGGTTGTCCACTTTAAGCAAATTCCAGCAAATAACATGACTCTTACATGACTAGGGACAGATTTCTGGCCACAGGAAGTAAACAATGAAGCTTTCTATAGAATGACAGCAAGCAGAGATCTAGAAGTAAGTAATTGACACAGAAAGTATACAGGCAGTATGCACCAAGAATTGTTCAGGAGGAGTTTGAAGACCAAGTCAGTATTTCATACCTTGACCATCAGCATTTTCTCTATGAATATTTTTAAGAATTGTTAAAAGTCTCTGTGTATCGTATATTACTTAGACACCATCAATAGGACTTTGAAAGGTAAGTTGCTTGAAATAAAAGGGATCATATAAGCCAAGTTTGTTTTTTTTCAGCACATTTATTGTGCTGAAAAACTCAGGTATACTCGAGTATATAGGGTACATTATTGCTGCAGAAAGATCTCTGTGCATATATGACTTGTAGACAAAGAAAAAAGTTCCACAGTCCAGCCCAATGTAATTTTTATTGAATCATTATAAAATAATCCAAAAGTTGCATACAGGGCCACCTATTTCAAACATGGATGGTGCCCTTAATCATGGCTGATGGATTAAGGGGTATGATTGAGGGCACTATACGTGCCTGAAACACGAGAGATTTCTGATTTTTATCTGTATGCAACTAATTTCATTATGATTCAATAAAGATTATATCAGCTGTTTATCGAGTTGGACCATGGCATTTCTTCTTTCTCTTTAAGGACCCTCTCAGCAGGGTGACCTGAAGAGGTGAGTAGTGGATAGGTGTGACTTAGGATAAGTCATCAATATGTAATGGGTAGGGTCCAACAACTACCACCAATCAACAGGAAAGACACACTGGTCCACATTCTTCAAAAATAGTGCAAACAGTACTATGTGCAGTTTGTCTGTAGAATGTACAGGGTGCGACAGATAATCAGCTAATCAGCTAATCAATGCAGCGAAGTGGGGGAAAAGAGGATGGAGGGCTAAAGTACTAAAATGTAACTTTTATTTGTAAATCACATAAAAAACCAACACTATAATGCAGACAGAAAAAAGTGTATAAAAAAGGTAACCCTAAGTGTACTTACCAAGTGGAAGTATAAATCTGTGATAACAAGAACAAGCATGAACACCAATCAATATGGATTAGGTCACCAAAATAAATGGTCGTCTCCTACCATGATTCAGGTGTCTCCAAGCTCAGCGGGTGGGTAGTGGGGGCAACGTGGAACTGTCCTGTCCCAAAAGCCACCCCTTTAACTCCCGCCCTGACAAGGGCAGTCCACATCTTTGAAAATGCATGCCTCCTGTCAACACCACCTTCCCTGACGCGTTTCGTCACCTGACTCCTCAGCAGGATAGATACTGATATCGCCGTCCGTTACTCTGGATTAGGCGTTCATGGAGCATATAAAGATATACAATGATGGTGAAGCATGTTGTCCGCAATGCTTCAAAAATAGCTGCACATCTCCTGTCCTAGTGGTGGACCCGGAGACTTCATGTGCAGGCTGGCAGTCTAAGCGCCAGAGTACAGGCACTTCCGCCTTAAAAGGACCAATAACCCCCCCTCCGCTAGCCCACGATTGGGCACACCTCCACCACTACCTTGCTCCTATAGGCCAAACCTTCGTCCGTCGCGTGAGCGCGGCGGACTGCGTTGTGAACACCTCCTGTGACGGACCTGAATGAAAACGGCTGACCAGGAACGAGAGAGGAGGAAGCGCGCATGCGCGGAATCAACGGGGGAGCTCTAGTAGTCGCGTCCCCTTGGAGACGCTGATGCGTCCAGCCCCCATGCTGGACGTTTTGTACCATTAAATTATATGGCAGTAGAAAACGGCAGGTAAGGATATATAACACTGCAAATGTTAGATTATGATACTCAATATATGCAGAACACTAGGACAACGCCGTTGTGGTTATAGTGTTGTGGGCCATGCGCTCCCATAGACCCAGCGATAATTGGTGAAAACAATAACACGATGAGAGGCGCTATGAAATAGGTACATGTTCATACAAAGCACTAATTGCGACAAATGTACAGAAAAAGAAAAATGCCAAAAAGAGCAATTAAACGTGAAGATAAGGGCAATAAAAAGTTAAATCCAATGCAAATATCAATAGAGCCACTCTTCACCAGTAGATATGAGGATAACATTACGTTATTGTTAGGAATGGTTATCCTAATTGATAATAGGTTGTTCCTGGGTTGCCCAATAGTTGTTGTGAAAACAGCCTATAGGAACACTCACAAAAAGGGTGAGAAGGTAATTGATCATTCAGACCATTCGGCAAGATGGTATTGAGTCTGTAGATCCACATTGCCTCCCTCTGGAGAATCATCTTGTCCCAATTGCCACCGCGTTCGGGGTATGGGACCGCATGGCCCACAACACTATAACTACAACGGCGTTGTCCTAGTGTTCTGCATATATCATATATCATAATATAACATTTACAGTGTTATATATCCTTACCTGCCGTTTTCTACTGCCATACAATTTAATGGTACACAACGTCCAGCATGGGGGCTGGACGCATCAGCGTCTCCAAGGAGACGCGACTACTAGACCTCCCCCCGTTGATTCCGCGCAGCGCGCTTTCCTCCTCTCTCGTTTCTGGCTCAGGCCGTTTTCATTCGGTCCGTCACAGGAGGTGGTTTTCACAACGCAGTCCGCCGCGCTCACAGCTACGGACGACAGTGTTTGGCCTATAGGAGCAAGGAGTGGTGGAGGTGGTGCCCCAATCGTGGGGCTAGCTGGAGGGGGGTTATTGGTCCTTTTAGGCGAATAAGTGCCTGGACTTCTGGCGCTTAGACTGCAGCCTCTGCCATGAATCCTCCGGGTCCACCCACTAGGACAGGAAGATGTGCAGCTATTTTTGAAGCATTGCGACAACATGCTTCACCATCATTTGTATATCTTTAATTGCCTTCCTGAACGCCTTAATCCCCAGAGTAACGACGGCAATATCAGTACTATTCCTAGAAGAACAAAGAAAAGAGAAAGAGGTGGAGAGGTGAAATGTAGAGTTAAGGGGGGGAAAGGCATGCTTAATAGGGGTAGTCGATGATGGAGAGGTCGGGGGGTGGGATATTGAGGAAGGAATCAGGTTTAGAGGTGTATTTTGGACGTAGGAGAAAAGGGGTGGCGGGGGGGGTTTGGGTGGGGGTGCTCGTTGCTGAGGGTCTGGACAGTGCTGGTACCCGCAAGCGAGTCTGTTACATATGCGGGATGTACGAGAGTGAGAAGAGTGGTGAGAATGAGAAAAGCGAGTCGAGGAAAGGGGGGGGGACATAGTGAGAGGATATGTGGGGTGGGAAAGGGGCGATTAGTTTGGGAGAGGTGAGTGGAACGGGTGTTGAGGGGAGAGCGGGTGCAGTAGGAGTAAGGGGGGCAGTGTGATGCGGAAATAGGAAAGGTAGAACGAGGGAGGAGGTGGGGAAAGGAGGAAAGAGATCAAGGAGGTGTGAGTCAAGGTAGAATATGCATATGGAGGTGGGTGTGGGAAATTAGTGAAGGGAGGAAGGAGAGGGTAGTCGTGGTAGGGAAAGGAGTGGAGGAATTTAGGGACAGGGTGGGAACGGGGAGGGTTGAGGGTGATTTGTGAGGGGCATTTTTCATATGAGTGGAATGGGGTAGGCGGAGTGTTGTGGGGGAATGGTTTGTGTTGAATGTGGTTTAATGGTGAGAGGGGGTGGGAGGCGATTGCTTGGTAGGGATTTGAGCGGGGGGGTGGAATATGGAGAGAGCAGGTGGTAAGGAGTTGGTATGTGAGTGGTAGGGTGTGGATGGGTTTGGTAGCATTGAGTGAAGGGAGTAGCTAAGGTGGTACTGACCTGAGGAGTCAGGTGACGAACGCGTCAGGGAGGTGGCGCTGACAGGGTGCATGCATTTTCCAAAGATAGGACGATGTGGACTGCCCTTGTCAGGGCAGGAGTTAAGTGGTGGCTTTAGGGACATGACAGTTCCACTTGCCCCCACTACCCAGCCCGCTGAGCTTGGAGACCCTGAATCAGACTGGTAGGAGACGCCATTTATTTTTGGTGGCTAATCCATACTGATTGGTGTTCCTGCTTGTTCTTGTTCACATATTTATACTCTCTGCTTGGTATCACCTGAGTACACTCAGGTTACCTTTTTTATACACTTTTTTCTATCTCATTATAGTGTTGTTTTTTTATGTGATTTATAAATAAAAGTTTTAGCACTTTAGCCCTCCATTCCCTTGTCCCCTACTTTGCTGCATTGATTATATATTGGAGGTTTCGTGACTAACCACACATTTATTCTACTTGCTGAGTTCCTAATCAGCTAATCAGACAAGTTTTCCCAATATTAATGAATGATAGATAGATCGATAGATAGATAGATAGATCGATAGAATAATGATAGATAGATAGATAGATAGATAATGGAATTAATAGATAATGAGGAAATAGTTTCAATATAGAATACTTTTCCTTTATTGAATCTACTTACTTAATCTCCACAATGATACTTTGCCAGCAGTTGTACTTCATCCAGATTCCATCCAAACCTTTCCGCATCCCTCCTTTTCTATTTCAGCTCCGTAACTGCCTTTGTAATAGAGGATCATTTGTGCTGGGATGTGATTATACAAGGGCTGTGCTGCAGATGGCTCAGAGAATGTACATGATCAAATCAAATCTCATATACAGCAGTTCAAAGGTTTCTCTACTTTATTACATAAATTGCATTGACCCTGTTTAAAGAGAATTGCATAGTGGGCTCCTGCCACAGATAACTCTATAAAATGTGCTCTTTAAAATTTGCAACCTCAGGCACAGTTATGTAGTGTATTTAACCTTGCAAGACACAGCTGGTTTTGGACTTCAGGACACTTCTTTTTTTATTAAAGCAAATCTGCAGCACCAGAATGTGAATGTTTTAGCCGGGCAATCGGCTGATAGCTGCTTAAAAGCGTGGCCAGCAGATTGACTAAAAGATTCATCCGTCGAGTCGCGTTGTGAGTTCGGGCTGGCGCGAGTCTATTCCTGCGTCTATCTCTCACTTTCTCCTCTGCTTCACACCTTCCTCCTCTGCCTGGAAGGACAGAGAGGTGAGAAGTAAGGCAGTAGGAGTGCATCAGGATGGACTGGGCCCGCTTCCCGCCCGGACTCACCCACAAGCTGCTGCAGGATCCAGGTAATTTGAAACAAGTTTTATAAGTAGCTAACAAGTCATTTAAAATTCGCATAGCATAGGCCTCTGGAACTTGTCACCAGCTAAAATGACATTCCTGGTGAACTTATGAGTACTAACAGAGTAATGTTTTGTTGGACATTTTCGGTCAATGGGCCACATTATCACTTTTGGTGCGCGCCTAAGTGTCCGAGTTGAAGCCTAAATTCTGGCGCACCTGTCTGTTTTGAAAGAATTATCACCACTGTGATAAGGTAATTTTCTTCCTGCCTCTTATAATCACTTTACTTTAAAACGTTTAGGCCGCACATTTTTGGCGTCAGTTTTAGCGGCAATGTTTAGATCAGGCACTTACATGTGATCCTGCTACAAGCTCCTCTCTCTTCTCTCCCCCATCCCAGAATGAAGATAACACCACAGCAGCACACCCAGGTGGTGTGACTCCGAACCCGCACACATCAGTGATCTCTCAAGCAGTGGCTTTTCTCCTAGAGGGGAATCCCCCCCCAGTGCTGATCTCCTGCTGCACCCCTGGTAATTCTGCACGTATCCCCCTCGACTCACTGGTGATACGGTGCCAGAATTACATAGGGGGACACTTGTCTGTAGTTTCTGCACATTCTGCACAGTTCTGATCTCCCTTGCTTTTGACTCAATGTTGCAGAATGTTTTTTGTAATAGAAGGTGAATGACTGTAAATTGGGGGTCTGCAGCCCTTTCTGCAGAGTTCTATGTCTGTATACATGTGCTTGTGTCTGCAAGGTCTGGCTGAGCTTTGCTGCTAGAAATGAGTGTTTCTGCAAAGGGGCTCAGTGCTTCTTCTCATTTTAACCGCCACCTTCGGTCTGGGGTGTTTTTGCGCCCTTTTTTGCGCCTAAATGAAAAAAGTTGCAAGTGATGATATCATTGGCGCAGGAAAATCTGGATTTGCTAGGATAATGAGGGAAAGGCTGGTTATTTTAGCTGCGCCGCTAGCTTGGGCGCTTAGTCTCAAAAATGGCTCAAAACGGTGCGCCTGATGAAAAGGCGCAAAAACCACAGAAAAAAAGAGTCATACATTGGCATGTTGCTAGTTCAAGAATTTTTTTTGCAAGACATGTTGAACTTGGCTGAATTTTAGTAATACTTTCCTTTCCAAGCATGTTAATGGGGGTTTTCTTTCCTATTTTTCTACAGAAAATGTCATAAGTTCCTGATAGGCGAGGAACATTCTCTATCTTTATATAGTGTTTTTTAGTTTGGGGTTCCTGGAAATCTTCTATACATGGTTTTCCATATACACCATTGGCAGTGACATCTATTCCCTTGCACCATACTGTACAAATGGTCAAAGGTGAGAACATCTCCTATCATCTTCTGATATCACGGTATCGAATATTTCTTTTTACCACAGCATATTCTTGTAAGTGATACTTTGTAACACTTAATGTAGAATGACAGGAAAAACACAGTATCCTTGTCAGAAACCCAAGTTTCCTCAGGTATCCATACCATTAGTGTCTGAGTGAAAATTTAATACAAATCCAATTATGTATAATATAATTTCTACAAGGCGGGAGGTTAACTTCTCCTTCAATTTACTCTGAAGCCTTCAAGGAAATTATAAACAGTGGGTTAAGTGACAAACTATATATTAATTTAGTTACTGAAGACAAAATCTAATTTTATAATCCATCTTTGAGTAGATGTCTTGACGTATCCAGACAGAAGAAGATCTAATTGAAGGAGTAGAATGTGTGAGTGACAAGCATAAGTAAAACCTATTATAATAACATTCGCTCATCCTGATGCCTTTTTGCTCCTGGGAATAAACCTTTGGCTTGATTCGCCAACAAGCATCTAAAAAAAATGTTTAATGAGAATAATATGTGTAAATTTTTTTATATTCAGATTTTAGTGGATTGGAAGAAATACATTTTTGAATTTGTAGCGTTTCAGTTTTAATGATAGTGACCTGTCCAGTTTTAGAAGAAAGTGTGTCAAAATCTTTAGATTTCATAAAAATGAGCAACACAATGGCTTGTGTATTTATCTTCATCCTCTGCCAGATTCAACATTTTTCACACCGAACCTGCTGCATTTAAATCCCATCCCCTATTGGAGTCAATTGTTTAGAGGTCTGCTGAGACCTACCCAAGGGGGTATCAAGAATCAATGCCCCCCTCCCCTCATGTCTTTTTCTCCCATTAATGCCAATTGTCAAACATCAAGAACAGTTTCCTCACTCTATATATTTAAGGGTAAATGCAGACCCCCATATATGGGGATGTAACTGCGGCCACAAATTTGCGGCCTCATATACATCCCCATAGACGGCAATGGCGTTCCGCGGCGTACAACGGGAATCTTTTCGCGAGTGTGCTGCCGTGCGCCGCACTTTCCTGTGAAGGGGGGAGGGGTCACCTCCTCCTTCTCTCCAGCCCACGGCCGTATGCCCTAATAGTCCGCCTAATAAAGGGATGAAAACCATCTAGAGGATTTGGCAGGAGCACAATCAGGAATGATTCAAGGAGGCAAGTGCTAGGCAACATGCTGCTAATAGGGCTATCTGTTACTGAGAACAATAGGGTTTTTTGTCTATTTGTGGCGTTAATTTTGCGCAGATATGGTGCAAATGCTGTTTTGCGAATTTCCATTGTGCTAAATGGACATAGGACAAGACAAAGTCTGTTTGACATAGACCCTGCTTAAACCAAATTCATAATTTTATATAAAGCGACATAGAACTTGGCTGGCAGTGAACATTTTTACAATTAAAAAAAATATATGCATTTTTAATTCAGTTCATTAAAAACTGCACATCAAACACAATCACAAAACAAAGTTGAGTATGTAAGTAATTTCTTTATTGACTCACGTATAAGCCGAGGTGAGGTTTTTCAGCACATTTTCACATAAAAAAAGAATAATCTGAAAGTTCTGGCCAGTACAAGTTAATAAACTTTGACTGAATTGCTTAAAGGGGTGATGTACTTTAAGCACATTTCAGAAAATAATTGATATTGTTTATGTAATTCAAGTTATTCAATTTTCCAATATACTTTCTGTATCAATTCCTGACCCCTTTCTAGATATCTGCTTGCTGTCTTATTGCTGTCATGCAACAGGAAGTTTCAGCATTTACTTCCTATAGATAAACACCGATCCATAGTCATGTGATGTCCCACAGGTGCACCTGTGTGACATCACATGATCTTGCAACACATTTCGTGTTTTGAAAATCCGCAGTTTTCCGGAACCTGTCGGGTTTAGAAAAGCCACAGCCGGGAAAATAAGATAATTAGATATGGGGTTTCTTGCTCAGGAGAGTGAAGAATTTCTAACCTGCTAAAATTCATGTGCTGGAATAAAACCTATATTAATAAGCTACAGTATGCCTTTCTATGTGTTATGTTTTTCTTTCTCCCACTGTTAGTTTCTGACTCAGAGCGAGTACTGTTGTTTGTACTTAGCGGAAGCCACACCGGCCAATGTATTATTAAAACCAACACTGATACAGGATCCCGGTAGCTCGGCAGAATAGAAAGCAACTATTATAAGTTATTGGCTCTTCTCGCTGAATTGAAGAAAATGAAGAAAAAAACTGTGTCATATTAATGTATAAGCGTCTCTATTAAGAAAGCAATTCAACTTAAATAATTACAACGGCCTGATTTGCTCACCGCAGGTAACAAAAGGGAACACAATTATTGTCGCCATAGAAAAATGTTCCCAAACTATTACCTTTCTTACGCGTATGCAATGTAATAATATTCTAAACCCGAGTCTGTAGCAGGTGTTTTGCTATGTAAAGGAGATTCTGTAGAGATTGAAATACAATATGTTCCCCTTATGCAGAAGCTGATAACCATCTTGACATCTTGATTTGACTACCTATAAAATGCATCCCGAAAAAAACAAACATAACAAGACACATTATGCAGAGACATTTACAGCTGGTTCTGTGTATTCGTGTTGAATAGATTCATCTGAAAAATGGACTGCTTATAATAAAAAATACTTCTAACTCTGGACAACACATAAGGGAATTTAGTCGATGGTATATCTTGTGTTGTCGCCTGTAGCAAGACCTCTTGGTTGCAACCTGTTGTCCAGTGTTCTCTCGCACCCCATGCAGATACTACCCTTGTCTTTGAATACTTAATAGATCAAGCACTGAGGACCGTGGTAATCCCATATAATGTAGATTTTGCGTGTACGGCGGTGAGGGCAATCGTCCCGCCAAACTCGCGCAGAGCCATACAGGGGATCCCTGCACAAGTGTAACGCCTGTGAAGCTACAACAAGGATGTGCTCTCCGTAATGCCCCCAGAGGCCTTTTTAGACATAATTTTCAAAGTTGATTTAGAATGGATGGACCCATGGATCATAAATAGGATGTCAGATTTTCTTTAAGAAGGTAACTAGCTCTCGAGTATCCCTATAGGTGTCCAAGTGATAGCCGTTGTAATATGCAAATGAGCTTCTCTGTATGCTCCAGGGCACGGGCAAAATTCTGATGCTCTATTTTTTTCTTGCTATGTATCCCATCTCATCTCATTGCATAAAGAGGGACATTTTTTGATAAGACAATTCTTCCTAAAGGAAGGAAAATCACTGGAAACCGTACATTTCTATTTTCCAGTTTATATTGATCCACATATCCTCTAAAGTCTAAGATTACGCGCCTTTGTATCACCCCCCCATACTGTTGATATAGCTCTGTGTGCCGTTATACTAATCAAATGTTTCAGTAGCTATAATTTTTTGTTCCCACACAACACCTGCCGTACACTGGCTGTTATCATACCATACTTAACAGAGGTCTTTTATGATCTCCTCGTTCCTCTGCTCGTCTTCCCTATCACAACGGTTAAGATTTATCTGTTTACTTCCTGTCGATATAACAAACACGTCATCATGGTAATGTCGATATCCATAGTCATGTGATGTCCCACAGGTGCACCTGTGTGACATCACATGACCATTGACTGTTGTTTATCTACAGGAAGTAAACAATGAAACTTCCTGTTGTATGACAGCAAGCAGAGATCTAAAACACTCTGAAGAATTGATACAGAAAGTATATTGGAAAATTTACTAACTTTTTGTTACACAAACAATATCAATTATTTACTGTAATGTGCTTAAAGTGTGCAATTAAATATAGAAAATGTAGGCTTTCCAGTAATTCTTTCCCTCTTTAGAAGAAATTGTCATTATCAAAAAAATGTCCTCTTTATGCAAATGAGATGAGATGGGAAGCATAGCAAGAAAAAATAGAAGCATCAGAAGTTTTGGCCCTGCCCCTGGAGCACAGAGAAGCTCATTTGCATAATTACAACGGCTGATCACTTGGACACCTTAAAGGGATATCTCGAGAGCTAGTATACTCTCTTAAAGAAAATCCTGCATCCTATATTTATATCCATGGTCTCCATCCTTCTAAAATCAACTTTTAAAATTATGCTAAAAAGGCCTCTGGGGGGCATTACGAGAGCCCATCCTTGTTGTAGCTTCACAGGCTGTTACACTGTGCAGGACACCCTTGGCTCATTAGCACGACTTTAACAAATATAAGAGGATTACCACAGTCACAGTGCTTGGATCTAGTAAGTGATCAAAAGACAAGGTAGTATCTGCATGGGGTGCAGAGAGAACACTGGCAAACAGGTTGCACCCAAAGGTCCTGCCATATAAGACGCAACCACAGATTAGACCATCAGACTGAATTCCTTCATGTGTTTCCAGAGTTAGAATATTTTTTATTAATAACTTATTTTTCAGATGAAATCTATTCCAACACGAAGACAACAGAAACCAAGCGTGTAAATGCTCTCTGCATAATGTGCTTTTTTAATGTTTGTGTTTTTCGGGATTCATTTTATGGTAGGTCAGAATCAATGAATGTCACAGACAGTTTATTCAGCATTCTGCATAAGGGTACATACTTTGCATAGTTCAATCTCTACAGAATACTCTTTACATAGGAAAACAACTGCTACAGACTCGGTTTAGAATATTATTACTATTGCATAACGGTAAAAAGGTAAAGTTATGGGAACATTTTTCATGCAACAATGAATGTGTTCCCTTATTGTCGACCTGCGGTGAAGCAAATCACTGGCCTTGTAGATTTATTTAAGTGAATTGCCTTTTCTTCAATAGAGACGCATTATACATTAATATTGAGACCATTTTTCTTCATTTTCATCAAATTCAGCTAGAAAGCTCAATAACTTATAAATAGTGCCGTTTATTTCTGCGAGCTACCGGGATCCCGTATCAGTGTTTGTTTTTAATAATACACTGCCGGTGTGGCTCCGCTAAGTACAAACAAACATTACTCTCCTATTCAGAAACTAACAGTGGGCAAGAAACATAACACAATAAAAAGGCATACTGTACTTATAATATAGGTTTTATTTCAAGCACATGAATATTTAGCAGGTTCTAGAAATTCTTCACTCCTCCTGAGCAGACAGAACCCATATCTAATTATCTTTATTTTCCCTTGGACCTTAAATATCCTGATTTTCATGTCAATCCCAAAAAAATAAAAAGAGAATTAGGCCTTGTCCGAAAGAGATTTGGCGCAGCCTAAGTATATTAAGATATTGAGTGTAAATGTTTGGAGAACAAGATAGCAGAACATATTACTTAAGGCATAAGTCAGGAAAAAGACCTCAGTGTTTCTCAACCTCCAGTTCACGGCCAAATGCCAGGACAAGGATCATTAAGACCTGGGTTGTGCTGCTATGGGAGGTGTGAGGAGCAGAAGCACCACTGCCTGGCACCTCCACCACACATTGGGGCAGATTTATCAAGCAGTCTGAATGTCAGAATATTTCCAGTTGCCCATGGCAACCAATCACAGCTCAGCTTTCATTTGACCAGTGCTCATGAATATTTTAAAGGGGAGCTGTGATTGGTTGCCATGGGCAATTGGAAATATTCTGACATTCAGACTGCTTGATAAATCTGCCCCATTGTGTCCTAATCCTACTGTGGGAAATGGGAGGAGTAGAAATGTAGTGGCCAGGAACCTTCACCACTCCTGCAGTAAGCAGCCCGGTAAAAACCTGGGTAAGAGCTCCTCATAGCAACCCAGATCCTTTCCCCTCCAACCTTCTGCCACAGTCAACCCCCTTCCCCCAACCCACTGAGTTCCTGGGAATCCTTTCCTGTACTACACTGATCCTAAACAGTTGAAGACCATTGGCTTTTGTCATGAGAACAGATGTTGCTACTCCGTTTAGGTGACAATAAGTCAATAGAACATCTACTGCCCTTAACAGGTTTTTTTATTAAAGCATATTTCTACAGCATCATCTTTTATTCTTTTGTACGATGCAGTCAGGCAACTCCGCCTCCTGAAGTCCAGTAACCCTGCTTCCTGCAGTCTGGTAGCCCCGCCTCCTGCTGTCAGTTTGTTCTGCCCACTCCATGCATCTTACATTCCAGCCCTGCAGCCCTGCCTCTTATATCTCCAGATAGCCAGAGAATGACATCACAATTAGGAGGCAGGGCTGGGACACCAGATGCATGGAGTAGGAAGAGCAGCCAGAAGGCAGGGTTATCTGACTGCAGAAGGCAGGGTTATCTGACTGCAAGAGGCGGGGTTATCTGACTGCAGGAGTTGAAGTTGTCTGTCTACAGGAGGAGGGATTGTCTAAATTGTACAAAAGAATAAAAGATAATTTTTCATTTTTATTTTTCATTCATGCTGTAGCCTAGAAATATGCTAAAAAGACCTCCAAGGGACATACCCATTACAGAAGAATGTGGGCTTGCGGGGAACCTATTGTATTAAAAGACAGATTGTCCACTTTCAGCAAATAATTGATCTTGTTTGTGTAAGGAAAAGTTCTACAATTTTCCATTATAATTTCTGTATCAATTCTTCACGGTTTTCTAGATCTCTGCTTGCTGTCCTGTTATAGGAAGCTTTTGTGTTTACTTCCAGTGGATAGAAATCTGTCCATAGTCATGTGATGTCTCACAGGTGCGCGGCTTGTTATCACAAGGCTCTGATTACTCTCTGTGATACTAACTGCTTGTGCACCTGCCTGTCCATCACAGACCATGGACAAACAGCACTGGAATAAATATAGAAGCTTTCTTTAGAAGGACAACAAGCAGAGATCTAGAAAACCATGAAGAATTGATACAGAAATTATATTGGAAAGTTGTATAACGTTTCCTTACACCAGGGGTCCCCAAACTTTTTACATAGGGGGCCGTTCACTGTCCCCCTCAGACCGTTGGAGGGCCGGACTAAAGTTTAAAAGTAAATATCAGGACGTGATATGTGAGCACATCCATAATACACTGGCACCCCCCCTCAATTAATTATTTAATATACTGAACCCCGTTAAGAACTATTTTAAATATTGGCCCAATTAATGAATTAATTGGGAGAATTAATTATTAAATATACTGGGACCCCTCTCCATTAATTATTGAATATGCCTCCCCCCATTCATTACTAGACTGCCCCTCATAATTAATTATTTCCTATACCCCCACCATTTATTATTTCCTATGCTGCCCCTCATAATTAATTATTTCCTATGCTGCCCCTCATAATTAATTATTTCCTATACTGCCCCTCATAATTAATTATTTCCTATACTGCCCCTCATAACTAACTATTGGCCCCCGGCCACCACAACCTTTTTACTGCCCTTTTTAATAAAAAAATAAAAACCCTGTACTCACCTAAGTCTCCCGGGATGATGTCATCGCCCGGCCGCGCATCTAAGTTCAAAGAGCGATGTGCGCCGGGGTTGTATTCCGGCCACATCGCTCCAGTAATAGTGCTCGAGCCCCCGTTTCCGGCCGCATCGAGCACTATACAGTGACGGGCAGAAGCTTCCTGTCCACACGGACGGAGGCTCCTGCCCGACTGTTGAAGGCCGCGGGGGGCCGGCGCTGGCGCGGCAAGCATGGGGGCCGGATCGAAACGTAGTTTGGGGAACCCTGCCTTACACAAACCATGTCAATTATTTGGAGAAAGTGGACAAACCCTTTAAAGTATTTGAATGGCTGCCACATAATACCACAGTTATCCTTTAGTGGCCAATGTAGGAATAAAGATGTGTTTAGTCAGAGCTTTCTATTGTGAAATCAGTTAATCTTTGAAGTTTTCAGATGCTGAAGTTATAATCAGCTTTATATAATCAGATTACAGTCTAATAAAGGGTAAGATTAAGGCTGCATTTAAACGAGCACCCCTCCCCTCTCCATAGGAAATAGTGGAGCATGGCCATTCTTACAGCCAAAGATAAAGCACTTTGGCTTTTTCGCGGCCACGGCACGGTGCGGTGAGCACACGTTGTACTCACCGTACTGAGCCCGGCCCGAAACACAACAACTATGGGGGACGTATATCTGACCGAATACTTGCTGCCGTATATACGTCCCCCATATGTTCATGTGAATGCAGCCTTAGACTTACAATATAAAAATGTAAAATACCCTAACATTTTGTTTAAGTCTAATTGCCAATTGGGGGGCATAAATAACTTTTCACTAAGCTAATGTCACATTTAGTCTTCCTCCTCTTTTCCTACTCAAAGGTAGATAAAAAATAATAACATATACTAATTTCTATTCAATTCTTAATTGCCATGCTTTAGGTAATGTCTGGTTGTCACATGTATACCCCTGCTCAGCCAAAATATGGCACATTAATGATATGCTGAAGGCAACATAACATGAATGTGGCTGAATTTCTTCCTTGCCGAAGAAGCTTGTGTTTGCTCCATTGTTTTCTCTGACCCTTTTACTATTATAGGAAATACATCAGCGAAAATGGGTCCATGTGTCAGACAATCAATTATAAAAGAGTGATCAGACTGCACAATATGGAGGCACAGCCTGTGCTTGGCTAACCAGGCATCTCCAGGAAGTAAAAACCAACAAGAAGAATAATAAGGATAAGGATAGGGGAGAGGTGAGTCACTGAAATATTCCTCAATAAACAACATAATGGACTTTACCACGCCTGGTCCCAAAACTATGAGTCTGCCGCACCATGTCATATAATCCAATAGTTTCACTCCTGGGAATAATATACAATAAGTAGCTACAAGATGACATTTGAAGGATTCTTCAACATGTTTTCTAAATCAGTTTTGCATAATGATTTACTGTGTGACCTACGGCCCGATCACTTAAAGATTAGAAAAATAATAATAAGAGTTGGTAATGAAGAAATAGAAAAACTTTTTCAAAGATAGTAGGGGCACCAGACAGGAAAAAGGTCATTGCAAAGAGAGGAGCTGAAGTACTTTTTGGGAGGAGGAGGAAAAGAAAAAGGTCAAAACAATGGGTCAGCCTGAAGAGAATAAAAGATCAGTAATTCTTTTCATGGGTCAGCCTGAAGAGAATAAAAGATCAGTAATTCTTTTCCACTTAATGATGAGTAATTACAATTAAAAAAATTGTGCTATTGTCTATATTTTCTGTATTTAACAAAAGGTATCTACTACAGTTACCATCTCTGCATAACTGTAAAGCAGATGTATATGTCAAGTTCTGCCCTTGTTCACACAACCACAGGTTCTCTAATTACTGATAAAAGTCACAGAGTGAGCTCAGAAGAAATCACACCAAGACAATGTATAGTATAATATCCCAATCTCTGTGAAGTGATGCCATGAAAGGCTGGGCAGATGTGTGAAACTTTATTCACGTCACAAAGGATTTTACAGAAACCTTCAGTGGGCTGGACCTGGGCTTGGCTAGCCAAAGATAAGAAGTAATGTCAATAGTTCATTGGTTAGTAAATTATAAGCATTGCAGAAACAAAAGACGGTCTCCTTGTAGTGGGCAGTATCCTAAGTCAGCCAAAGCCCACATTCTTTTCACTGCACAGCAGAGTGTTATCACACTGTTAATCTTCACCCACAGCATATAAAAATAAAAGCATTTTCATTAAACACATAACAATGCTTCACATATATGTGAAAGTAAATAAGTATTCTCATCTGGGAATTTACATTTATCATCCATATACATACATTTCTTCAATTGGATGCTATTAATAAATGTCATATAGTCTCTTAGAAACTGGGGACAGCTGTCCTTGGATACAACCACCACTGCAGTGATTGTGCAGAAAAAAAAATAGTTTTTGCATATGTCTGGGAGTTACTGCATGTACTAATGTATTATATGTAGAGATGAGCGAGCACTAAAATGCTCGGGTACTCGTTATTCGAGACAAACTTTTCCCGAAGCTCGAGTGCTCGTCTCGAATAACGAGCCCCATTAAAGTCAATGGGAGACTCAAGCATTTTTCAAGGGGACCAAGGCTCTGCACAGGGAAGCTTGGCCAAACACCTGGGAACCTCAGAAAAGGATGGAAACACCATGGAAATGGACAGGAAACAGCAGGGGCAGCATGCATGGATGCCTCTGAGGCTGCTTAATCGCACCATTATGCCAAATCTCTCCCTAACGGCATCCAGACAGAGAATGATCCGAGCAGCGCAGGCAGGGGCTAGTCTATTCCAGGGTCACCTGATCAGGCCAGCCAACCACTGCTATCGACGTGTAAGGGTACCACGTCATGCTGGGTGGAGTGCAGAGTCTCCTGGCTTGTGATTGGCTCTGTTTTGCTGGGTGGAGTGCAGAGTCTCCTGGCTTGTGATTGGCTCTGTTTCTGGCCGCCAAAAATCACAACGGCGGGAGATGCCATTTTCTCGAGCGGGCGAAGTATTCGTCCGAGCAACGAGCAGTTTCGAGTACGCTAATGCTCGAACGAGTATGTTCGCTCATCTCTAATTATATGTACTAATGAACACTAGATTCATTTGATCTGGCAGGTTCAATAGCACATGCATAATCACTGCTGGAAAATGACTTTTTTGTTTCGAAGGGACAATATGGCTAAATTTATGGGAAATTATCTTCACACAGGTAATTTTTTTATAAAATGCAGAAATTATGTTTATGGCGGTTGAATTCATTTTACTGGAAATGACCAGGTGTGAAAACCTCTTTAAATTTGAGAGAAAACTGCATATGATGGAACTTGATGATACAGGCAGATTAAAATACAAGTTCCTAGAGAAATGCAGACAGAGTGATAGATGGTGGAGTTTGCACTGGAGTGCTGTACAATACTGATAAACTTTGACTCAAGTGTAATGAGTGATGACACTTCCGGATAAAGGAAACTTTCTTAATGTGAAACTCTTCTTGTTACTCTTGAATGTGCAGTAAGCAGCAACTTGAACATAATACAGCTTTGTCTAGACTGGAGACTCAGCCTTCAGCCTTCACAGCACAAAATTAGCAGCCCCCTAGGTAGGGTATGAAATATTCTTACTCCTTTACTATCTTTTATTTAAAAACTTACATATAAAATAAAATTATCTCCAAAGTAATATGCAAATTAGATTAGAAGTGTCACTTTATTTCCTGAGATGAATCAGTTCTAGGCTAAAAGAGCAGCGTTATATCCCGTCCTACATATAGCATACGTCAGAGAAACATGCAGTAAGGACATAGATAGGTTTCGAGTACGCTAATGCTCGAACGAGTATGTTCGCTCATCTCTAATTATATGTACTAATGAACACTAGATTCATTTGATCTGGCAGGTTCAATAGCACATGCATAATCACTGCTGGAAAATGACTTTTTTGTTTCGAAGGGACAATATGGCTAAATTTATGGGAAATTATCTTCACACAGGTAATTTTTTTTATAAAATGCAGAAATTATGTTTATGGCGGTTGAATTCATTTTACTGGAAATGACCAGGTGTGAAAACCTCTTTAAATTTGAGAGAAAACTGCATATGATGGAACTCGATGATACAGGCAGATTAAAATACAAGTTCCTAGAGAAATGCAGACAGAGTGATAGATGGTGGAGTTTGCACTGGAGTGCTGTACAATACTGATAAACTTTGACTCAAGTGTAATGAGTGATGACACTTCCGGATAAAGGAAACTTTCTTAATGTGAAACTCTTCTTGTTACTCTTGAATGTGCAGTAAGCAGCAACTTGAACATAATACAGCTTTGTCTAGACTGGAGACTCAACCTACAGCCTTCACAGCACAAAATTAGCAGCCCCCTAGGTAGGGTATGAAATATTCTTACTCCTTTACTATCTTTTATTTAAAAACTTACATATAAAATAAAATTATCTCCAAAGTAATATGCAAATTAGATTAGAAGTGTCACTTTATTTCCTGAGATGAATCAGTTCTAGGCTAAAAGAGCAGCGTTATATCCCGTCATACCTAAGCCTACGCAGAGAAACATGCAGTAAGGACATAGATAGGAATTGGATCTTTATCTGTATCTCACTTTTCCAAGTTTTAATAAAATTTGCGTATCTCGAGTAGCGTTGCTCATCTTAAATATGATACCAAGAGCACAAAGAACCAAAGATAGAGGCAATTGAAGTGACACTTCTCTTCCACACTTTAGTGACTCATCTCAGGTAAAACATGACTCTTCTAAGCTCATTTGCATATAACTTTGAAGGGGATTTTTACATAAAACAAAAAACAATAGAAATTATAGGTCATATCCTACTTGAGAAGGCTGTTAGTTTAGTAGTGTAAAAGTGACATTGTCTTTTTAATACATTTACACCTTTTGCCAGTCTAGAGACTTTGTATATGACCACTCCGCACTGATTCCAGGATGGCTCCATTGAGACCTGCCTGAATACCTGGATTCAGTATTCATTACTACAGATTGGCTGTAGAACATATAGCAACTCCCAGGAATTTCATGTGCAAAAGCAATTTGTTTCAATGTGCAATCACTCCAGCAAAGGTGGTTGCATCCAAGGACAACAATCACGTTTGGAAAATTATCCTCTCACATGTACATTTTTTTTAATAACATCCAATTGAACAAATATAAGTATATGGCAAGTGAATTAAATTAAATGCCAATACCCATATGAGAACACCCCTTTAATGCCCAATCTCACAACCAGCATTGCATTGTTTACTAAAGTATTTATTATGAAAAATAATAAAAATAAATAAATGAAACACAACAGTTTACGTAATATAGATGTCTATCCTTCAGACAAACACTGGTCTTTGGTATATAAGGAGTTAAATCTGGCAAATCTTATAATTTCCTATCAATACTTTATTATATGGATGTGTGTGGGAGGTTGTATCTATATTCAGTCAGATTAAACCCATGCACGTCAATGTCTGCGCGAATCTATAAAAAAAAATATGCCCGAGGTAAGCCGTGACAAGAATACTGCAGTTTCCACAGCAACAATGGCAACACTTTGAAATAGATTGTAGCATTACATAAAAATTAAAAGAAGCTACAATTTATACTTTTACTATGTGCCTGGATTACTGATTATGTGTGCAAATAACAGTCACCATATATTACCCTATGAGGTTAATGTAAATGTTAACAAAAATGAAATATTTGGGCGAATGTACTAAATTCACAGAGATTTATGATAACATCTCTTCCCTGATGTCACCATAAAACAGCGATGAATATATCAGCAGGTAAAACTGTTATATTCTAGCAGTATAAAATAAAAACATTATTTTGATGCTGACCCATTCCATAGCGCAGTACACAGATTCACTTCTCATACACATCCATGTTCCCAGTGGTCATCCCAGTCTCAGACTAACTAGAAGTAATATCCATGACCCAAGTATGGTGTACAGGCAGTCCCCGGGTTACATACAAGATAGGGTCTGTAGGTTTGTTCCTAAGTTGAATTTGTATGTAAGTCGGAACTGTATACTTTATCATTGTAACCCCAGCCAAATTTTTTTTGGTCTCTGTGACAATTGGATTTTAAAAATGTTGGAGTGTCATTAGAACAAGGATTAACAGTAAAGCTTCATTGTAGACACCTGTGATAACTGTTATAGCTGTTTATTGTAGTCTTAGGCTAAAGTACAGTAAATTGCCAACATCCAGAGGTCCGTTTGTAACTAGGGGTCGTCTGTAAGTCAGGTGTTCTTAAGTAGGGGACCGCCTGTATATCATATATTGGGGCACATTTACTAAGGGTCCGCACGGCGCATTTTCATTGGGTTTCCTGAATATTTCCGCCACGTTTAAGTGGGGTTTTTGGAGCGCACGATTGGATTTTGGTGCAATCACGCCGACTTGCATGCAACACAAATTGGGGACGTGGCCGACGGACAACCCGACTGATTCCAGCTAAGCGCAGGATTTACAATTCAAATTGTGTCGCAAGACATGCACTCACATACACCGGGAAGAAGAAGGTGAACTCCGGCGGACCTGAGCGGAGAAGCGACACATACAGGAAAATGGTCGCATGATCTTGAAGAATCGCGCCGGACTTCATCCTCGTCGGAGAACGCACCTCGGGGATCGTGACAGGACAGGATCGTGACAGGACCGGGTAAGTAAATCAAAGTAACTCAAGTTATGTGTATTTAACTCAGATTGATTTACTATACTAAATACTTTATACAATGGTCTGAATGTGCAATGTATTATTTGTACAGAATACAAACCATTTATCTAGATTTTGCCTCTCTCTATATTGTAAATCTCAATATATTAATAATAGGATCTGCATTGACTACAATTACATAACTGTTTTTAAAAATAATTTACAAACATTAATATTCTGATTTATTTTAAACTGGTTAAAGGGGTTGTCCGGTTTCATAGTTGGTCTCTAAATAATAAAGAAGAGATACTGAGATTGGGGCACATTTACTTACCTGGTCCTGTCGCGATCCCCGAGGTGCGTTGTCCGACGAGGATGAAGTCTACCGCGATTCAACAAGATCGTGCGCCCAATATCAAGCATGTGTGCCTTCCCCGCTGAGATCCGCTGGAGTTCACCTTCTTCTTCCCGGTGTATGTGTCTTGCGACACAATTTGAATTTTAAATCCCGTGCGTAGTCCGAATCAGTCGGGTTGTACGCCACCCGAACCCCCCCCCCGATTTATGTTGCATGAAAGCCAGCGCCGATGCAACACTATCCGATCTAGTGCGCCAAAAACCCCTGTTAAATGCTGCGCAAAACGGAAATAGTCGGGAAACCCGACAGCAATGCAGTCCGCGGACCCTTAGTATGTGTGCCCCATTGTCTCAGATCCATAAAAAGAAAAAAACTCACAGCTTCCATGGACTTCTATTGTGCATGGTGACGGTGCGGTGAGGCACAGTGCATGTAGCTGTACAACAAAGTATCTAGGAGGTCCTATTCATGCTCAGACTGCGGCATGGCTACTCAACTCCTTTGGACATTGGTGTAGAGTAAGGGGGGTCCATCAGCCTCAACAGGGTGCAAACAAGACCTGACCTGATTGTGGCCCGTTTTTCACAGATATATATATACACTCACCGGCCACTTTATTAGGTACACCATGCTAGTAACGGGTTGGACCCCCTTTTGCCTTCAGAACTGCCTCAATTCTTCGTGGCATAGATTCAACAAGGTGCTGGAAGCATTCCTCAGAGATTTTGGTCCATATTGACATGATGGCATCACACAGTTGCCGCAGATTTCTCGGCTGCACATCCATGATGCGAATCTCCCGTTCCACCACATCCCAAAGATGCTCTATTGGATTGAGATCTGGTGACTGTGGAGGCCATTTGAGTCCAGTGAACTTATTGTCATGTTCAAGAAACCAGTCTGAGATGATTCCAGCTTTATGACATGGCGCATTATCCTGCTGAAAGTAGCCATCAGATGTTGGGTACATTGTGGTCATAAAGGGATGGACATGGTCAGCAACAATACTCAGGTAGGCTGTGGCGTTGCAACGATGCTCAATTGGTACCAAGGGGCCCAAAGAGTGCCAAGAAAATATTCCCCACACCATGACGCCACCACCACCACCAGCCTGAACCGTTGATACAAGGCAGGATGGATCCATGCTTTCATGTTGTTGACGCCAAATTCTGACCCTACCATCCGAAGTCGCAGTAGAAATGAGGGACTCCTCGACAGGCAAAGTTTTTTCCAATCTTCTACTGTCCAATTTCGATGAGCTTGTGCAAATTGTAGCCTCTATTTCCTGTTCTTAGCTGAAAGGAGTGGCACCCGGTGTGGTCTTCTGCTGCTGTAGCCCATCTGCCTCAAAGTTCGACGTACTGTGCGTTCAGAGATGCTCTTCTGCCTACCTTGGTTGTAACGGGTGGCGATTTGAGTCACTGTTGCCTTTCTATCAGCTCGAACCAGTCTGCCCATTCTCCTCTGACCTCTGGCATCAACAAGGCATTTCCGCCCACAGAACTGCCGCTCACTGGATGTTTTTTCTTTTTCGGACCATTCTCTGTAAACCCTAGAGATGGTTGTGCGTGAAAATCCCAGTAGATCAGCAGTTTCTGAAATACTCAGACCAGCCCTTCTGGCACCAACAACCATGCCACGTTCAAAGGCACTCAAATCACCTTTCTTCCCCATACTGATGCTCGGTTTGAACTGCAGGAGATTGCCTTGACCATGTCTACATGCCTAAATGCACTGAGTTGCCGCCATGTGATTGGCTGATTAGAAATTAAGTGTTAACGAGCAGTTGGACGGGTGTACCTAATAAAGTGGCCGGTGAGTGTATATAACACTGTTTGTTCTATAAGTGCGGGAGCAAGTAGACTCCATATATATATTTGGACTACTAATTTTGTCTATTTATGTTGCATCCTCAAATTATGCTTACCAGGTGATTATTCTATATATATATATATATCTAATTTGTAACATGTTGTAATATTTCATTTCTAGGACGATTGATCTGGGCATTTACTTGTGAGACAATTAGTGTGAGGTGATGATGGCCACAGGGTTGTCGTGTTAGGGTTATGAGGTTACACTTGATTCATGGATTTTAATAAGATTCAAGTCACACTTTTATTTTTCTCTTGAGACAATATTTGCTCAAATAGATCTGGAAACCGCCACCGCATATAGGACCCCACAGACGGCAATGGCCGCCCGGCCCACCTGTGTGACACCGTTTTGCGCCATACACCACGGAAAGATAGAGTCTGCTCTATCTTTTCTCGAGTGTGCAGCCATGCACCGCTGTTTCTTATGGAGGGAGGAGGGGCCATCGCACGGCGGGCATACTGCTAGTGAATGCACCTTTAGACACTGAGCATCCACGGTCACCTTGTAACCTTTATTACCAGACCTTCTTGTAGGTAGGTTTACTGAAAAGAAATCAGGGGAGATTTATTACTGCTTCTACCGCAGTTTTCTAAATCGTCACTTTTTTGACATTTTTGCAACACATAAAAACGTTTAATAAAAAGTGATCAAAAGGCCATACAGTCTCCAATATGGTAGCAATGTAAATGTCATCTCATCCAGCAAAAGATGACACCTTAAACATCTCCATACACCAACATATGAAAAAGTTATTGGCCTCAGAATATGGCAAAACATAATAGAACCTATATAAATGTGGTATCTTTGTGATTGTGATGACCCAAAAAATAAAGGAGATGTGTCATTTGGAGCATACAGTCAAAGTTGTATAAACAGGGCCCAAAAGAAAATGGGGGTCATTCACTAAGGGCCCGATTCGCGTTTTCCCGAATATTTCCGTTTTGCGCTGATTTCCCCTGAATTTGGATTTTGGCGCACGCGATCGGATTGTGGCGCATCGGCGCTGGCATGCACGCAACGGAAATCGGGGGGCGTGGCCGAACGAAAACCCGAAAACAGGCCTTTATATAGCTCTGTGTGCAGAGCTGGGGCAGTGGGGAGTGAAAAATGGAAACAAAAAAGGGCTGTGTCTTTAAGCTGTTAAAATGTGTTATGAAATTTCTTCTTCCACCCTACATGTGGACGTTGCTTGTTGTATGGGTGGACATCGAGGTACTGAAGGGAAGGAGGGCCGTGCAGCAGACCACTTTGCCCTACAGGATTTAGTAGTTTTTAGGGTTTTTTTTCACACGGTTAATATCACCATGTGAAGGCTTATATTTTACAGTGTGAGATGAATTTTCAAGTGATAGTATTTTGGGATGGCTCTGCCCTATGGATAAAAAGTTTTTGTGGGGTGGAGTAGAAAAAACATAAATTCTGTTATTAATTTTTTTTGGTGTTCGCAGGATAGCCTAAATAACATGCACCTTTATTCTATGGGACAGTAAGATTACAGTTTATGGAACTGGTTGAGGGCTTGTTTTTTGCAGGACATTCTGTGTTTTACGTACCTATGTTTTTTAATTACTTTTTATTGCATTTTTTGTGTGAATCATAATTTTTCATAATTTTTAGTGATTTTTTTTTAAAATTACGAATCCTGTGGGTTGAATGGTGATTTTATTTATTGTTGACTTTCGCTTTTTTCTTTATATGTAACTTTTATATTTAAAGGGGACTTCAGGACACACTTGCTCCACTATGGGACATAAACAAGCAATTGTACGATTGCTTGTTCTTTATTGCACCCCCTGTTTGTTACAGTTGACATCCCGTGTTTCCTGATGCAGGTGAAGCTCTGGTGATGAGGTGAACCAGCATAGGACAGCGCCATTCATGTACAGGGCAGAGCAGAATCTCATCTTTTAGAATGAGCTAGGTTTACTGTTCTGTGAACTTCAAGCGGTTAAAGAGAGAGGCACAAACGAGATTTTTATCTGTTGATCGCATTTCCAACAATGGCTGTATAACTGACTTTGTCTCCAATTCTATAGCACACAGAAACCTAACCTCATGCGATCTGAAAGATGAGATTATTATATTTAACATGACACCACAAGCATGTTTAGCTGCTATAGAACTGAAGATCTGATCCTCCCCGTGCAGCCTCTAAAGGTGACTCATCTTAGGCAAAATATGAACATTCTCTGCTCATTTTCACAAATTTTTTATAGGTAAATGGGTGAGATTTCACATAAAAGAAGGAATTCTGAGGACATTAAAGGGTCTGGTAGTTAAACAGTGTAAAATCCAGTGACAATGTTCCTTTAAAAGCAAGCAAGATAGTATTTTTCTCGTAACGCAAACTCCAATATTGCAGCAGCCAGAACAATATCCTGAAGTCTTCTTGTTTGTTTCAATAACACCACTGTAACTTAGGTGAAGCATGAATGCTGTTTGCGTAATTGAGAAAGTTCATTGGCATTGAAATCGCATCCAACTGTAAATTTAATTAGTAGCGTAACTTTTTTCATTGTCCAAAACATCTGTGCACACTTGCTGCAAATAGAATTTCATATTCCATCTTTCCTCCTTCCAGTATAGTAAATGCCATGCTTATTTATTCCCACATAACAACCACCTGAACAGCCGCAGGGAAAGGCATCTGCGCTAAATGATTTTCTATCATTTTTAATAGGCATATCGGTCGCCACATCATATAAATCTCAATGACCGAAGAAAAGTCTCAGAGGTTGGAATTTGGACCCATTTACATAAGAGTACAGGCGGTCTTGAATTTTTGTGAAGAGGGATAGTGCATTTATTGAGCTATAGTAGAGCCGACATATAAATAGTGGATTGGGCAAGTTGAATCAAATTGTTCAAAGCAGTGACCAGGTACAATGTGTCTTTCCGACCTCTGAATTTCCCATGTTAAACTATACCTAGCGTATGTACTATGATAATCCCCACCATCACTGTAGTATGGAAGAACAATATTCATTCATTGGGGCAGATTTACTTACCCGGTCCAGTCACGATCCCGATGAGGATTCAGGTCTGCCGGGATTCACTAAGGTCGTGCTCCCGATATCCAGCATGTGTCGCTGCTGCGCTGAGGTCCGTATGGACATCCGCTGGACATCCGTATTCCTTTATTATTTGACACTTGCTTGTCTTCTGACCATCCATTTGTCTCCTAATTCTGTACTGTATTGTCCTCTTGATTGTATAACCATTCTTCTGGGTTTGCATGTCCTTTTATTTGCCTCTGTGTTTTCACTTTCTTGCAGAAAGGAAACATTGACCAGTTGTCACCTTAAGTAGGATAGGCAAGCAGGTCAGGACAGCTGGGGGTCTAGCTTTAGGACTCACTGTCCTTGTCTGTTCCTTTATTTTCCATCTTGTCCATTACCAAATGGCAGCATTACACAAATGTATGGTTACACAGCCCTATTAGATTATTAGATTCCTATTAATATTAGAATATATTTATACAGGAACTGTGGGAGAAATATTTCATAACTTCAAACTGTGCAATGGGAATGTACAAGAGATGTTGCAATGTAGAAATGAAGCTGAAAACGTGAATGTATAAAGCACAAACGAACGGATGGTATGAAATGTACATTTTTGGTTTCCATTTTTGACTTGTTTCCATTTAAACTCATGTTTGCAGTAAGACATAATATAAAGATTTTCTTTGACTACAGTATATGTTTCATTAAGAAGCAGTGATATAAATCCCTAATGCTTGTATTGTTAGCTCCTCTTTATCACGCGATGGATACATTGTAAACTGTGGTAGACATTAATACCTCCTGTGATAACAATGCTCTGGACTGCAGCACATTTCCTTTTCCTGACGCCAGCTTCCATGGATGATATTGCAAGTTATCTGTAATCTAAGGAATATTTGTTAGATGGATCCTGCAATATTAAAAAGTGTCAGTGCTACCGATGGTTGATAAATCAATCCCTACGAATGAAGGAGAGCGATAAGATGTGTAATGATGGATGGGGAGAGTTTTTCTTCCTTCTCTTATATGTACGTCTGCTTGTCAAGCAGAAAATAACAATATGATCCTTTGTCCAGCAAAACTCTGATCTCCACATATACAGAGGAGGATTGTAAAGAAATACCATATGTCAGCACCAACTAAAAGTCTAAAGTTTAGAGCAGAAAAAATTCCACTCATCTGTTATGTATTAGACCCCATTCACATGGCCGTCGTGAGGACGTATATCCACCTGCAGTGCCCATAGACGGCTATGGCGATCCGGTGGCCCACATGTGGCACCATACACGGGGAAAAGATAGAGCACTATAGGCCGTGCTTCACTGTTACATATGGAGAGGGGAGGAGTCAGCAGCTCTTACCCCTCCTCCCCTCCGGTACGCCGCTGTATGCTCGCACTGCTACGGCCAGGAGAACATACATTAGTGTGAATGCACCCTTAATTTTATTGTAGGATCCTAAAATTGGAAACATGTATGATCAAGTCCAAGCTGGCATGGCTGGGGCCTTGTCAGTAAAATACAATTACATGCAAATGTTGTCTGACATCCATTTATAAATTCTTAAAGATTTCCACCAGTTTCTTTCAGAAGTAGCTCGGGGACCAACCTTTCCTGTGAATGTCTCCATCCTCTGTCCTATAGGCCCTGTCAGTAACCTGCTAGGACTAGGACTAGGACTATCTTCGCTATGTGAACTAGAAACACATGCCCACACAGAAGCTGGTCTCCCAGACAAAACAAGGTGATTGGTATCAAGCTAAATGACTACACTCTATGTGTTGGTTTCATAGATTTGATTAATTAGATTATTCACTCACCAAATCAAATCAGTGTCTATTCCGATTCAATTTGGAATAATCGTTGCTGCTGCCAGGGTTTATGGAAGGGTGAAGGAGCAAGGGAGGATTAAAAATTTTTTAATATTTAATTAAATATGAAAGGAACTTTTTATGAACAAAATATGTGATTTAGAGAACTAAGAGGGTGGGTTTTTATAACAAGTTTAAGGAGAACTGGAGCAACATTGGCTTTAATACAGAATCTTTTGAAAAATTCTATGAATCGAATCTAAAATAATTTGCTTATCTCTAAACTTGACCAAGGAGATAGAGCTAAAGCAGAAAAAACACTGGTTGGCTACATGTTTTTACCTAATGCATCTACAGTAAAAATAATAATTTTGGTTGTATGTATAATATGGGTGAATTCTTTCTCCCAGTATTTCCCCTTCCCACTGTGTGCTAATACTTCCTATGCTGCAGTGAGATTACATCAGGAAGAGGGAGGGGGAAGTGCTGTAGGAGCTTAGTGTGACAGTGAAATATATTGTGAATACGCAGCACTGAGGGTTCTAGTAACACCCCCAGAGAGTTACCACAATCACGGTGCCTGAATCTACGAGTAAGTGTCCCTGGTTTATCAGGAGTGATTTTGATGGTAGATTCCCTTTTGGGTAAGGCTGGATTCACACGACCGGTGCCCGCCGTACCGTAGCACGGCGGGTACACGGCAGCGCGCGGGGGGGAAGGGCTGCTCACCCCCGCCCCTCTCAATAGGGATAAATGGCGCACGCGCCGTATGCCCTGAAAAAATAGGACATGTATATCGGCCGTATATACGGCCGTATATACGTCGGCCGTATATACGTCCTCCTTGCGGTAGTGTGAATAATAATAATAATTCTTTATTTCTATAGCGCCTACAGATTACGCAGCGCTGCACAAAGCGTGCCAAATTGGTCCCAATTTAACATGACTTAACTCTTCTAAGTTTTAATAACCTTTTCTTGCAGAAAGATAGGAAAAACAGCAAGAAAGATTTTTGCATTTAAAACTTTAAGCAATTTATGATAATAAAAAAACCCCACTTAAATATGCAATTTCAAAAATGGCTCGAATGATCAAATGAAAAAAAAATTAAAATGTTTCATATATATCAACAGCCAAAAAATACTCAAGTGTCTTTGTAAACTTAATAAATAGAGATGTCACCTAGCTTAGATGTCACTGCAATAGAGGAAGGTTATCTGCTCTCAGCCGTGTAGAATAACACAGTAATGATTAGGTACGCCGAATATTAAGCTACCGTGCAAAGTGCTAAATGATGTGCACACTATTAGTATTCAGGGTCATGGCAGGTACAAGTCATAAACTTATTTGTTACTTTGCTTTCCCCTATTAATGATTTGAAGATGGTCCTTAGATTTATAATATTTTCCAATTTTCTACAACCCGCTGATGTCACATGGCAGCCCCTCTATACCTCTAAATATCAACATTTCAACCAACTTCAAGTGTAATGAGAACAGAAAATTGCCATGCGGCGGCGGTATAATACGCTGGGAGATGAGTTTTTAAAAGCTTTCTCATTACCCGTGACACTAATGGAACATTTAGCCACATTAATGACTGTAGCCGAACAATCTTATCTGGTAAATATCCTTTGAAATGCTCCACTTATTCGTAGCATGTGTTTTCCCATTTCATCACATGTATATTCTGGAATATTCATTACATATACACTCTAACCGTATATGGCAGGATTAGTTCTAATATTGGCCACAATTGATTGCTTCCATTAGTTTTTATAGAGAAAAAGCAGCAATAATTAACTGTACTGGTGTCCATGAATATGGCATATAACTTAACCCCTTCGCCAATAATAAGGGGCAAAATAACAATGTCATTTTAGAAAATGCACAAAAGTTTTAAAAATCCATCAAAAGCAAAAAAATACAAACACAAACTCAATTTGTTGGCAAAGGGGTTTGTACATTAATACAATGTCAGCTAGAATGTACATTAAACTTAAAATGATTGCCCCGCCCACAAATTTTAATCTGATCTTTTCTAGATTTGCATGGCTCCACCCAGTGGCCTTCTACAGATGTAACATCCAGTAAAATTTAAGGAAATCTACTATCAAAATCCATCATGTTAAACCAGGGACACTCACTCATAGATCCAGGCACCGTGACTGTGGTAATCTTCTTATATTTGTTATCCATGGCCTCCTTTCTTCTAAAATCAACTTTTAAAATTATGTCTGGGGGCGTTACCAAAGCCCCTCCATGCTCCAGCTTCACAGGCTGTTACATTGTTTCCCCCTCCCCTCTGTTCCCTCAGTACCCCCCCCCTCTTCTTGCTGTAATCTCACAGTTTCAGAACACAATGGGAGGGGGGTAGTGCTTCTGCACAGTGTAAAAGCCTGTAAAGCTACAGCACGGAGGGGCTCTAGTAATGCCTCCCCAGAGCCCTCCTGGCCCATTAGCACAAGTTGATTTTAGAAGAAAGGACATTAATTTACAAATTAGATTAACAAGGTCACAGTGCCTGGATCTATGAGTAAGTGTCCCTGGTTTATCAAGCTAGCTTGATCTTGATGGTAGATTTCCTTTTAAAAATATATGTTTTTAATATCATAAATAAATGTATCAGCAATTCATCGTATCCAAGTCAGCTAAAACAAAGGATGAACTTTTCTTTTGCTTAAAAATATCTGCAATCAATTCTAAAGCTGTAAGATACATTTTATAGGGTGTTACATATAAGTCCTGTATGCGAGTGCTGCTACCTATAATGTACCTGGAAATGGCAGGATTAGTGTGTGTGCAGCACTACCCATGGTGTCTCACCTGCAGCAAAGTACAGTAAGGGTGAGGGGTTCACATCCTATTCACACATTCTGATATACCACATTTACATCCGTATCATTCTTGCTTAGTCCTTATTTGAACAGTTCTAATCGATTTATATTACTTGCTTTACTTAATGTATCTACAAATAATTTTAAAAAATATATTTTCTCAAATTAAAGACATATTTATTCCAGATGATGAATACCTGTTCTGATCCCAGCAAGCATAGTGACGGGTGGGGAAGTGAGGGTGAGTGAGCGCTCCTCACCTGTTCCCTCTCCATTGAAAGATGAGCAGCATGGCTTGAGTGGGATAAAAATACAGAAATTAAGTATTTTTAACTTTTTTTTTCTGAAAAGGTCGGCACTACAGTGCCACCTTTCATTATAGCCCGGCCTGTGATCCGATTTACACTGTTTACACAGATCTCATTTTATGTTTTATATGAAGTGTTATTTTGTTTTATATGAAATGTTGTTTGCCTATAGGTGAATTGAGGTACATTCATGTATTTATATTGTGATGTTCTGTTACCTATCAAATATAACTTATGTCAGAATCTATACCCCTAACATAAATGGCTGGACCATTATACAAGCTCTTATACATTGTGTCCCCCCTCATCCTCATAGACTGTAAGCTCTTGTGTCACCCCCTCATCCTCATGGACTGTAAGCTCTTGTGTCCCCCCCTTCATCCTCAGAGACTGTAAGCTCCTGTGTCACTCCTCATCCTCATAGACTGTAAGCTCTTGTGTCACCCCCTTCATCCGCACAGACTGTAAGCTCTTGTGTCACTCCCTCATCCTCATAGACTGTAAGCTCTTGTGTCACACCTTCACTCCCTCATAGACTGTAAGCTCTTGTTTCACCCACCCCCATCATCCTCATAGACTGTTCAGATCTTTGCACCCCTCATCCTCATAGACTGTAAGCTCTTGTGTCACCCCCTCATCCTCATAGACTTTAAGCTCGTGGTCCCCCCTCAGCCTCATACTGTCACTCTTATATCACCCCCTCATCCCTCATAGACTGTAAGCTCTTGTGTCCCACCCCTCATCCTCATAGACTGTAGCTCTTATATCACCCCCTCATCCTCATGAGACTGTAAGCTTCTTGTGTCCCCCCCCCGCATAACTGTAGCTCTGTGTCACCCCTCATCCTCATAGACTGTGAGCTCTTGCTTTTGTCACCTCTCATCCTCATAGACTTGTTAAGCTCTTTTGTGTCCCCCCTCATCCTCATAGACTGTACTCTTATATCACCCCACCCCCCTCATCCTCATAGACGGTCAGCTCTTGTGAGCAAGCCCCTCACTCCTATTGTTTTCATTATGACATGTTTTGTAGCTTGGTCAATGTGTAATATTTTTTTTGTTTGTTTCCCCAAATCTGTAGAAGCCTACTACAGACTAATGCGTATAAATCAGGAGATTATTCTTATAGGTAATAGATGAAGTTGTTATTTTACCACTCTTAGATGATCAGTGAAGCCGGATGCTGGCGTTACCTTCTCCCGGCCCAAAATCCTCCTCTTCCTTGCTCTACAGTTTTATATATTTATGTTCCTAGATTAACCGTCTGATATTTGTCAAACTAATGGTCTAAAGCCCAGCGTAGGTAAAGCAGGGAAACAAATAAAAAGAGAGTTTGCGTGGTTATGCCAGTAACGTCCTTGTGCGCAGAAGGTGACTTTTTTAAACTCAAATCGTTTTCACAATCTTGCGCATGGACCATCATCGTGAGGACAGAAAGAACTGCGGCCCTGAATATGAGCAGGACTTGTTGTAGGTTTATTTGCGGGTCAGCTATTTTCGAGCTTAATATCAGAAATAAAGAAAGATATTGTGGACATTGATTCTGTAACTTCATCATCCTAAGAGTAACTCGTCATCTGAGTTTCAGATGTGATATTTTTGATAATGTGGTGGCTGGGCAGTGTGGACATTTTTCTAATTAACTTCATCACAAGATGGTCTCCTAAGGGCTTAACTCACCAGCCGTCGAGGGGGGGGGTAGCTATGTCCCCCATAGACGGCAATGGGCGCAGGCGACGATAGCGGTGCAATCACGTGCGGTACCGTACCTCTCTGTACACTGGGAACATATGGACATGTCCACAGGATTGAAGACAGATCCTCTCTCCGCTTCTCCCAGTGTTAATTCCATTTCAAGCTCTACTCCCCCCCATGGCTGCAGTATGCTTTTGAGGCATAATTTTCAAAATCCACCGGAAAGTAACTGTACGGTTAATCCTCCTATCCTCAGAGCTGTGTAACCAACACAGGATGTGTTGTGAGCTTATGCAGCCTTCCCATAAAAGACAACACATTGTTTACAACATTCTGGAATACGCTTGATTTGGCTTGATTTTTTTTTTTTTACAAGCAAAAGTTACAATTTGTTAATACAGGCGAGTGCCCCGAGTTACATACAGAATTGGGTCCGGGTTTGTTCTTAAGTTGAATTGTATGTAAGTCGAAACTGTAGTAATTTTATCATTGCAGATCCAGACAAAAAAATTTTGTCCCAGTGACAATTGGGAGTTTTAACATTTTTTTTACTGTAATGGGACCACGGATTATCAATAAGCTTCATTATACACACCTACAGCTGATCATAATGCAGCCTGTATATAGTAAAGCATCCAGAGAGCTTCATCACACAGAGTCATGAGGGGTCTGTCTGTAACTAGGCGTGGGTCGGTAAGTTCGGATGTCCTTAATAGGGGACCGCCGTGTAAGTGTATTCAAAATTGTTCACTACATGATCGTAATCCCGATAAACATAGTAAAAATCATTTCAAAGAATCGGATACACTTAAGGCCAGCGTTTCACACAACGTATGAAAGGCGGCCGTAGCTACTATCTTATCGTACCGTTTTCATAGGGTTGTATACGGCCACCATTAATTTCAATGGGCATCCTTTACAATTGGCCGATGTCACAAAGTACTGTATGACATAAAATATAAAAGCATGTCCTATTTCCTTCTAATTCACTCTGTATGCCCCATGAGTCTAGGGAATTTTAAAAAACCCCTTCACGCTGCTGGCGAATTCCACCAAGAGCTATGAAGGGTGTATAAGAGGGCTCACGGGCCTGTGCTCATTGTGCTGTATAGTGTGCGAATGCTATAGATCGTAGCGAGTGTATTGATTATAGGTAGAAAACCACTCATAAGCGGGTTATTGTATCCCTCACGAGCTAAAAAATAGTTGAAAAGAAGGATAAGTCCGGAATGCGTGTTGTCAGGGAATGGAAAGACAGTAACAAGGGGATAGATCTTGAAAGGAGTATATTGGTAAATCTAGGTTAATCACCCCTCAATATTCGCTAAAACTAGTCTAGAAACATGGTAAAAGTGGAAACAGGTGTAAAAAAATCAAATGCAAAGTTCACAACACCTCTTTAGAAAAAATTATAACAGCTATAACTGCCCTATATGCGTGGTCGCCAAATGCCGACTGAGTCAAAATAAATAACACGGTTATGACGGCGGTGCCACCAGATCAGGGAAATGGCGCCCAATTTCAGAACGTGACTTTTACAACACTTTTTTACATGACACTAAAAATGTTTTAAAACATTTCAAATGATTGACAGTCCTCAAATGGTAGCATGACAACGTAGGCTCATTTCCAAAAATGACAGCCTACACACATCGTCCGTTGCGCCAAAGTATGAGAAAATTAGGTATCGTAAGAAGATGGCAAACATTTTTTTCTTTTTTCGTGCACATTCGGTTAATTTTTGAATATGTAGTGATAACGGCATAAAACCTGTGAAATTGGTATCATCGCGATCGTACCGAACCAAAGAAAAAGTAGAGGTGTTATTCTTGGAGCTGCGAGAGAAATTAAAAAATGACACACACAAAAGCGCCGTAAGCACGCACGCATTATTAAAATTTTTATTCACAGTTGGAATTTTTTTACGGCTATCCCGTGCACCAATGGCAATTGTATGAAACAAATAACTAAACATATGGGAAAGTATATTTGTTATGCACAAATAAGCCCTCACACCAGGCTTTGTACAACGGAAAATGAGAAGAGTTATGGATGTAATGATATGAGGAGCGAGGAAATAGCGAAAATACTCTGCGTCCTTAATGGTTACTTAAACATACGGGTTTCATACGCTACTGCATACGTTTTCACAAAACATACCGCATACTGCCATAAATCATGCAGTATCCAGGGAGACGCAACAGAACAAGAGGGAGGTACATCTGTCATCACACGTCCAAGCCATCATTTGCCAGTCTACTGTATTTTATTTAACACATATATATGGATTCATACAATACAGCGGCAGAAATACAAGACTGGAGAAATTCATAAAATTTTTATGTGAAAGAGGTCTAATGAATCTACCATCACAATCCATCTGATAAACCAGGGACACTTTACTCCATCGATCCAGGCACTGGGATGTGGTAAATCCTTCTTAGATTTGTTATACATGGTCTCCTTCCTTCTTGAAAACACTTTTAAAAATGTATGGTAATGGGCCTGTAGATCTCTGCTGGAATCTACAGGCTGAGGAGCCCTGGAAACAACCCACTCAGAGCCCTCCAGGCGCATTACAATAATTATCAAAGTGAAGTAATGAGGCCATGGAGGAGGCCATGGATCTATTAGTAAGTTGTCCAAAGTTGTGCTGCTTGATTGGATGGTAGATGTCTTTAACCTTATGAGTCTGAGCTATTTTTGGAACATTATAAGACATAATACTAGTACTGCTTATTTTCCCCAGTTGACCTTAGCACTGCACTACTTCAGTGGCATCTGTTGTGCTGCAGATAGCAGGTGACCGCTGCAGCCAAGCCTGACCTATTTTGCATGTCAACTGAACATGAACAGAACATCTAACCATCAGCATGATATAACAGGGACACTTTCTCATCAGAATCCAACAGGCACGGTGACTGTGGTCATTTTCTATAGTTATTATCCATGGCCTCCTTCCTTCTAAATCAAACTTTAAAAAATTTTAAGTAATCTGTGCCTGAGGGGATAACGGGGGAGATTCCTTCATGCTGAAGATTTACAGGCTTGTTACCAACACTGTGCAGAGCACTTTCCCTCCTCACCGCTGTGTGTTCATCAAACCCCTCTTTTCAATGAGATTACAACAGGAACAGTGCTAAGCAGGCAGCTGAGGGAGGTGGGTGAGACATTGTAGGAGCTTAATCTGCAGCACTTGAGGGACTCTCCCTACCCTGCAGGCATTACTAGAGCCCTTATGCCGTAATTTACAGTCTTTTATAATGAGCAAAGCCGGTTTTCATTCCCCCCTGCTGCTCCTAGATTCCACACCGAAAGGGGATAGACATGTCCTGCTCATTGCCACAGTTTGTGAATCTTCAGCAGTGAGGGCTCTTTTAATTTAATCTGGTAATACCTTCAGGCTAAATTAGCATACTTTTAAAAGCTGATTTTAGAAGGAAGGATGTCATGGATAACAATCTAAGAAGAATTACCACAGTCACCGTGTCTGGTCTATGAGTAATGTCTCCTGGTTTATCCCTACACACCTTATTAAGATTGCCATTTATTTCAATTAGGGATAAACCAGGGCAAAGATTTGACATATGGGGTCTTTTGTAGCAAATTGATAGAAACTTGAACTCATTGCAAACCACTTTGATACATCAAATAAGCTTTTTTGGTTAGCAAATTCAACTGCGGGGCATAATGGGGCAGATTTACTTACCCGGTCTTGTCGCGATCCCGCGCTGAGTTGTCCGCAATTCACAAAGATCTGCCAGGGGTTTGCCGCAATTCACATAGATCGTGCGCCCAAGTTCCTGCACCCGTCGCTTCTGCGTCGAGTTCCCCTGGAGTTCACCTGCTTCTTCCTGGTGCATGTGACTGCTTGATCTTGCGCCTCAATTCCGTTTTGTGAAAAAAATTCCGTTGTTTGTGGTCCGGAGTCCGCGGTGTCCCACGGCCCGCCCCCAATTTATGTCCGGCACAAGCCGGGCGCCGATGTGCCACAAGCTTATCGGTGTCCAAAAAAACGGGGGCAATTTCGGCGCAAAACGAAATAATCGCGAAAATCCGCCGAAGTGCGGCATTCGGACCCTTAGTAAAGTGCCCCAATGTCCCGCAACACAGGAGAACAATTCATCCTTACCTGTTTAGAAGAAATGTTTCCGTACACCAAAGAAATACAGATAAAACTTATAACATTTTCACTACATCAAATAACAAACGTCATTTTTTTCAAAGTGGTTCTTATCCTTCCATGTGGCTTTTAAGCTCAGCTCTTGGTTACAGACAAAACAAAGTAATACCGATGATAGAAGAAAATTCATGAAAGGAAAACTGAAAAAAGGAATAAATATTTTTAAGTTAAGCGAATGATCAGCCATCAAAGGTTGATTTTAGTTAAGTTGATGAGAATGACTAATATAATCATTAAGTACCTTGTAGACATTGTTGCGGTGAAAATTTTCAAGTGATGAAAATTCTGAATATCATTAAAAAGTACTGAAATGCCGGATGAACACTTGGAGCGTATGCCATTAATGTAGCGCGATATATAAGGCACTAGAGCTGGGGATTGGGCTGATGATAATGCATTCAATGTACATACCATCATTTTGTTCCCAATAAAAGAAATACTGATAGGATAAGTGAAACTCAGTAATTACTATATATTTTAATCTGAAAAAATGAAGTCTTCTTAGGTGGCCGCATGTTTAGAACACCAACACTACATAAAAAAATGCTACCCCCCCACCAGGGAGGAAAGATGTGAGTGTAAGTATATGGAGAGAGGCGAGGAAGAGGAGAGGTGGTGGGAGTTTGAAGGGGGAGGTAGGGGAGGGCGTTTAAGGTTAGGGAAGCTCCCTTCCTCTTCCCTCTCCATTTTTCATAGCCCCTCCCAACCCCACCATCATAGCCTATGTGGGCCCCTTTGCATTGAGCTCACGTGGCGGAATTAAAATTCAAAACCTAAACAGCACCCATACCATCGTCATGCTGAAGTTAAAGGAAGATCGTAGGACTATCAGTGATTTGAATGCAGGACTGCCAAAGCATAATAATTGAAATGTGAATATCTCAGAAAATGGACACAAATAAATAAGTTATTTTGTATACATAGTGTCTTCTTGTATAACCTCTGATTATAACACCGGTGGCAGTGAGTAACCGCATTTTAAAAAGTTTTTTTAAGTAACAAATTCCCTAACGCTATACATGAAGACCGACTTCTACAGTTAAGTCCAGATGAAAGAAGTTCGAGGAGACTTTAAATCAACAAAAATAAGACTAAAGGATATGGAGGTCATTTACTAAAGGCCGCCCGAAACGCGGTTTTCCGTCAGTACCCAAATTTTTTTCCCCGTTTGGCAAGATTTCCCTGAATTCCCCCGAGGTTGTGGCGTCATGCACGTAAATCGGGGCGAGGCGACGAAAACCCGACGGATGCGGAAAAAACCTCCGCATTTAAAAAAAAAGGGTCGCTTGAACTCGCTTACCTGCACCAGCCGAGCTGGTGAACTTCAGTGCACTGCTGAGGAATTCATGTCAGCTGCGAACCCCTAGGGACGATCGAAGGAACTACCTTAGTAAACTCCGGAAGACCGAATCCTCCACAGAGAACGCGCTGATGTTCGCCGAATGACCGGTAGTAAACTTATTCTCCCATTGTTTTTTTTATGTGAAAACTTTCAGGACATTTTTTATTCCTCAAAGTTGCACTGTATTCCTTGCAATGCAGCTGTAATGTTTATCATCAAGGTCATCTGAATGACTGATCAGTATTCTTCGGCTGTCAGTCACCACATAACACGTTACAACCTTCCTGTCTTCTCCATTTAGATCCATGTACTCAATCAGCTTGGTCCTTTTCCCTTGCTTTGAACTCACCCTAGAGTTTCTTTGTCTGCAAACACATTCAACACAGCATATATAGATGAGCGCTGAGGAAACCTGGCAGCTCCTCGCCACTCATAAATCATCTGATTCATTTACACCCATTGTCTTTCTAGAGCGGCTAAGGCATCACCTATGGACACTTTATTATTTAGGGCACATCAGGATCATTAGAGAAATTTACTGTGACGTAAGGTATACACACGTATCATAGCATAAAATCATACAATAGATAATATATTTCCAAAACAATCCATTTTTAGATTAGATGAATATAATCCTTCCTGCAGAGGATACTGTATTGTGGTCACAATGTGACCTTTGAGCCCACATGTTTGTTAACAAGTGAGATACACTGTTTTGGCATGAGGTCTTAGGTAGTGTATTCTTAGGCCCTGTGCCGTGCTTGCGAACCTTTTGGTGGACATAGTGGCCCAAAAGTACAACCAAAACCCCTTGTATGTCGCAAACATGACCATTTTAACATAAACTTATTATTCCTGCTTATCACGGTTTTTCATCGTATTGGTGTCCTGAGTTCACCAATACATAGAAAGTGTGATGGAGAACTTTGATTCAGCCAGGGTCCCTGAAGAGGAACAACAGGGTTTTCCATAGCCGTTGCTATCTCTATCCAACATTCTCATCCTCCTGTAACCCAGGCAGACAAGGTGTTACTGGGCTGTATTGGACCACATGATGAGCCCTGATTACAGTCGGCAACTCTGTGTTTGGGTTGAAGCACCCCAGGCCACAGAGGGGGCTCACGGTGCCACCACCTCTGGCACCCTGGCCATGTTTCGCCACCCTGCATAATGGCTGTAATACAATAACTAGAATTACATAGCCTGTCAACAGCTCTTTTCAAGGAACAAAAGGTATCACTATCCACAGTTGATCAGTGTCTGATTGATGAGGGTCCCACTGCAGAACCCTTATTAATCATTAGCTAGAATACTCAGTTCCCTTATACCCTGCATGTTATCTGCACCATTTATCCAGATTCTGGTTATCCAGAACATTAGTGAGCTTTCAGTAATGTGCTGAATCCACAATCAAAGTGAATAAAAGGAAACCTGTAGAGGAATGTTGATCCAATAAACATTACTAGTAGTTTGGTTTTAAGCATCTTAAAACCTTTCAGATCATGTTTCTCTTTCATTATCTAGAACTGACACTTTGTAGGAGCTCAAATTGGTTGTATACAGTCAGAAGGCAGAGAGCTCAATGCGGAAGTCCAGCTCGCTCCCTGCCAAAAGCGTCCTCTTGACTGCACATGGTTCAAACACACACAGAGGATGACGAGACTTGACTTCCGTTGTTAAAGTACAACGTAAAGCCATAAACCTTTTGCTGTAAGCAACTCTGAACTAGATCAAAATAAGCCATCCTTATTTTAGCTCTTATTCGATATGTGTAGGTGTTTAGCTGCTCTAGCAAAGGCTTTAACTTGCCCGCCCCCCCCCCTCTTGCCCGCCCCCCCCCCTTCCCCCTGCTGCTCTCCATTTGCCACCCCTTCTGTAACTAACGGAAACCGTATAGAACAAGAGGAGGTTTGTGGGAGTAGTGGTACTAGAAGTAGTGCAAGAAAGGGGCACCTGAGGTGATTTCACATGCATGTGACTCATCACAATGCTTCGTAGCCAATTAACAACAATCTGTCGCTAATTTAATATGAATATGTCATCTTGCTTGACCACATAATGCCTATGGCTTATTAGTTTCAGTTTTCTGCTGACAGGGGTTTTCCCTTTAAAAACTTATCTGATTGAATAATATATTATTTATGGTAGATTGAGGTTTTACAATTGTTAATACAAGAATCAAATCTTCTCCTTTACCAAGACATTAAGCAGATAATAAGGAGGCATACATCATGCGAACACGTTAATTGACATCAAAAGATGGCAAATCTTGTAAGAAAAAAAAAAGTTTGCTCTGGGAATTGGCAGGAGACAATTTGCTAAAGTACGGTGTTGGAGATATCCAGGAGAAGTTGCTTTGTGTTTGAAAGCTGCCTTATCACCATCAACCGCAGAAATATTACTCATAGATGGATGTATAATGAGGACTCTGCTAACCTGGCCACCTAGGCCGCAAAGAAGGCGCTTCACATAACAAACTTTATCCACAATATAAAACGATCAAAAACTAGATTGAAGGTTTAATATTGCCAAGCATTTTTGGCCATCAGACTTTAAGGAGTCTTAAAGGAAGGGGTTTACCCTGACGTACATTCCCTTTTACTAACAGTGATAGGGAGAGGCGGTACACGCTTAGCAAAAAAGAAACAGCTGTACTGGAAGATACCACTTCTTCTGTGGTGTACGCTAGACGTGTAGTTCTATGTTTTTGTATATATAAATTCAAATGACGGATACACTTTAAGGCCACGTTCACACAAACGTATGAGAGCGGCCGCATGCTAGCTGTATCGTACCGTTTTCATAGGGTTGTATACGGCCACATTAATTTCAATGGGCAATCCATTTACATGGCCATATTGTTCACAGTACCGTAGACATAAAAAATATAAAGCATGTCCTATTTCCTTCAATAATTCCACTCTGTATGCCCCATGGCATACTGCCATAAATGCATGCAGTATCCAGGGAGACCAGAACAAGAGGGAGGTACATTCTGTCATCCAGCCATCATTTGCCAGTCTACTGTATTTTATTTAACACATATATATGGATTCATACAGCGCAGAAATACAAGACTGGAGAAATCATACGTTGATGTGAAAGAGGTCTAATGGAAATCTACCATCACAATCCATCATGATAAACCAGGGACACTTACTCATAGATCCAGGCACTGGGACTGTGGTAACCTTCTTAGATTTGTTATACATGGTCTCCTTCCTTCTGAAAACAACTTTTAAAATTATGCTAATTGGCCTGTAGATTCGCTGTGAATCTACAGTGCTGAGGAGCCCTGGAAACACCCACCAGAGCCCTTCAGGCTCATTACAAGAATTATAAAAGTGAAGGAAGGAGGCCATGGATCTATGAGTAAGTGTCCAAAGTTATTGATGCTTGATTTTGATGGTAGATTTCCTTTAACCTTATGAGTCTGAGCTATTTTTGGAAGCATACAGAGTACATAATAACTAGTACATGCCTTATTTTCCCCAGTTGACCTAGCACTGCAGCTACTTCAGTGCATCTGTTGTGCTGCAGATATCATGTGACCGCTGCAGCCAATCACTGGCCTGTATTTGGCATGTCACTGGAACTAGAAACAGGAAATCCACCATCCAGCATGATATAACAGGGATACTTTCTCATAGATCCAGACACTGTGACTGTGGTCATCTTCTTATATTTATTATCCATGGCCTCCTTCCTTCTAAAATCAACTTTAAATTTATAATCATGTGCCTTAGGGGATACTGGGGAGATTCCCAGAGTTCCTTCATGCTGAAGATTTACAGGCTGTTACACTGTGCAAGAACACTTCCCTCCTCCCACTGTGTTCTCAAACCTCCTCTGTTCCAATGAGATTACAACAGGAACAGTGCTAAGCAGGAGCTGAAGGGAGGTGGGTGAGACAGTGTAGGAGCCTGTGAATCTGCAGCACTGAGGGACTCTCTTACCCTGCAGGCATTACTAGAGCCCTTAGTGCAGTAGATTTACAGTCTTTTATAATGAGCAAAGCCGGTTTTCCTTCCCCCCTGCTGCTCCTAGATTACACAAGAAAAGGGGAGAGACATGTCCTGCTCATTGCAACAGTGTGTGAATCTGCAGAAGTGAGGGGCTCTTTTAATCTGGTAATACCTTCAGGCTAATTAGCATACTTTTAAAAGTTGATTTTAGAAGGAAGGAGGCCATGGATAACAAATATAAGAAGATTACCACAGTCACAGTTCCTGGATCAAAGAGTTAGTGCTTCTGGTTTATCCATACTTGATTTAGATTGGCATTTTTATCAAGTATGGATAAACCAGGGGCACAGATTTGACAGATGGGGTCTTTTGTAGCAAATTTATAGAAACTTGAACTCAATTGCAAACCACTTTTGATACATATAAGCTTTTGTTACAAATTCATGTAGCATATACAAAGTGCTGGGCATAATGGGGCAGATTTACTTACCTGGTCCTGTCGCGATCCAGCGCTGCGTTGTCCGACGAGGATTCGGGTCTGCCGCAATTCACAAAGATCGTGCGCCCGAGTTTCTGCACCCGTCGCTTCTGCGTCAAGGTCCTGGTGCATGTGAGTGCTTGATCTTGCGCCTCGATTCCGTTTTTAAATTCCGTTGTTTGTCCGAATCCGTCGGGTTGTCCCACGGCCACGCCCCCAATTTCTGTCGCATGCAAGCCGGCGCCGATGTGCCACAATCTGATCGCGTGTGCCAAAAAAACGGGGCAATTCGGCGCAAAACGAAAATAATCGCGAAATCCGACGAAAGTGCGGCATTCGGACCCTTAGTAAATGTGCCCCAATGTCCGCAGACACAGGAGACAAAGTCATCCTTACCTGTTAGAGAAGTGTTCATCTTTGAAATGTTTCGTACACCAAAGAAATCAGCAGGATGAAACCTATATACATTTTTACACATCAAATAAAAAAGTTCATTTTTTTCAAAGTGGTTACTTATCCTTCCATGTGCTTTATAGCTCAGCTCTTGGTTACAGAAAAAAAAAAGTAATTACAGATGATAGAAGAAAATTCAATGAAATGAAAAACTTGAAAAAGGAATAAATATTTGAAGTTAAGCGGAATGATCAGCCATCAAAGGGTGATTTTAGTTAAAGTTGGATGAGAATGAATAAATATATCATTAAGTACCTTGTAGAAATTGTTGGGTGGAAATTTTCAAGTGATGAAAAATTCTGAAATATCATATAAAAAGTAATGAAATGCCGGATGAAGCACTTGGAGCGTATGCATTAATGTAGCGCGATATATAGAGGCACTAGAGCTGGGGATTGGGGCTGATGATATGCATCAATGTACATACCATCATTTTGGTACAAATAAAAGAAAAATACTGATAGGATAAGTGAAACCTCAGTATTACTATATATTTAATCTGAAAAATGAAGTCTTCTTAGGTGCCGCAATGTTAGAAAACAAAACAATACATAAAAAAATGCTACCACCCCCAGTCAGAGTAAGTTCCATGTTTCAGTAGGCCCCTCAGAGCCTATGTGGGCCCCTTTGCATTGAGCTCACGTGGCAGAATTAAAAATTCAAAAGCTAAAACAATCTCCTGTCCTAAAATATTATCTAGTTAACATACAAAATAGACCCCCTAGGGATTCATTAGATACAGCCCCCTTCACCCATATGGATTCCTTATGTACAGCCTTGTGTGGGCTCAGGTATGCCCTGTGCTGGTGCCGGTCCTGCCCCCAGTATAATAGTCTACCAGCAGTATGTTGTAGAGAAATGCACTGGGATTTCAAACACATCTTTATTATTTACATCCATTTTGCAATTTCCAAGATTCCCGGTGTAATCCATATGCTAATGAGGCTGTTGCTACACCCTCTGTTTGTTTCTTTAGCACCCATACCATCGTCATGCCTGAAGTTAAAGGGAAGATAGTAGGAATAGCAGTGATTTGGATGCGGAGGACATGTCCTGGGCGCACAAGCAATAGCATAATAATTGAAATGTGAATATCTCAGAAAATGGACACAAATAATAAAGTTATGTTGGATATCATAGTGTTTTCTTGTATAACCTCTGATTATAACACCTGGTGTAGGGGGTAGCCTCCCTTTTAATGGGTTTTTTTAATTCACAAAATTCCCTAAAGCTATACATGAGACCAATATTACAATTAGAGTCACAAGGAAAGAGTCACGAGGAAACTTTAAAGCAACAGAAATTAATTACATGAAGGATATATTCCCTGAATTGCCCCGGGGCTTTGGCGGCGACACCTAGTGGACATCGGGGGAACTACCTTAGTCAATCGCCGGAAGACCTGAATCCTCCACAGAGAACGCGCTGATGGTTCGCGAATGGACCGGGTACATTGTTTTTTTTATGTGAAAACTTTCAGGACATTTTTTATTCAGTCAAAGTTGGCAACTGTATTCATTTGCAATGCACTGTAATGTCATAAATCAAAGGTCATCTTGAATGACTGATCAGTAGTTCCTTCGGCTGTCAGTCACCACAGACAACTTTACACCTTCCTGTCTTCTCCATTTATCCATGTTACTCAGCTGTCCTATTTTCCTTGCTTTGAACTCACCCTAGAGTTTTCTTTTGTCTGCAAACACATTCAACACAGACGTATAGAGCTGAGCGCTGAGGAAAACCTGGCAGCTCCTCGCCACTCAGAAATCAATCCCTGATTCAATTTACACCCATTGTCTTTCTAGAGTGCTAAGGCATCACCTTATGGACATTTATTATTTAGGGCACATCAGGATCATTAGAGAAATATTACTGTATATTGCTGTATCACAGTCACTGTATCATAGCATAAATCATACAATGGATAATATATTTACAAAAAAAATACCATTTTTAGATTAAGATTAATATAATTCCTGGCAATAGGAGACTTATTGTGGTCATAATGAAGACACGTGAGCCCCATGTTTGTTACACGTGAGATACACATGTTTGGGCATGAGGTCTTAGGTAGGTTATTCTTAGCCCATAGTGCAGTGATGGCGAACCTTTTGGTGACAGAGTGGCCAAAGTACAACCAAAACCCACTTGTATGTTGCAAAACATGACCATTTAAGCAGTAACTTATTGATTCCTGCTGTATCACAATGAAGAGGAACAATCAGGGTTCCCATAGCAGGTGCTATCTCTATCCACACATTCTCATTCCTCCTGTAACCCAGGCAGACAAGGATGTTACTGGGCTGTATTGGACCACAGGAGGAAGCCCTGAGTACAGTCTGGCAAACTCTGTGTTGGGTTGAAGGCACCCAGGCCACAGAAAGGGCTCCGAGTGCCACCTCTGGCACCCGTGCCACAGGTTCGCCACCACTGCCATAATGGCTGTAATACAATAATATATGTACATAGCCTATCAACAGCTCTTTTCAGGAACAAAATGTATCACTATCCACAGTTGATCAGTGTCTGATTGATGAGGGTCCCACTGCAGGAACCCTTAGTAATCATTAGACTAGAATACTCAGTTCCCCTATACCCCGCACGTAATCTGCACCATTTATCCAGATTCTGTTATCCAGAACATTATTGAGACTTTCATTATGTGCTGAATCCACAATGCAAAAGTGAATAAAAGGAAACCTGTCAAGAGAATGTGATCCAATAAAACATTACTAGTAGTTTGTTAAGCATCTTAACACCTTTCAGATCATGTTTCTTTCATTATCTAGAAAATGACAACTTTGTAGTGAGCTCTAAATTGGTTGTATACAGTCAGGAAGGCAGAGAGCTCAATGCGGAAGTCAAGCTCTCCCTGCCCAAAAGCGTCCTCTTGACTGCACATGGGTTCAAACACAACAGAGGATGACGAGAGCTTGACTTCAGTGGTTAAAGTACAACTGTAAAGCATAAAACCTTTTGCTGTAAGCTAACTCTGAACTAATCAAAAATAAGCAATTCTCTATTTTACTCTTATTATCTATGTGTAGGTGTTTAGCTGCTAGCAAAGGCTTTACCTTGCCCCCCCTCCCCCCTGGCTGCTCTCCATTTGCCAAGCCTTCTGGTAACCATGGGAAACCGTATAGAACAAGAGGAGGTTTGTTGGGAGTAGTAGTACTAGAGTAGTGCAAGAAAAGGGGACCTTGAGTGATGTCACATGCATGTGACTCATCACATGCTTCAGGTCAGCCAATTACAAACAAGCTGTCCTAATTTATATGAATAGTGTCAATCTGCTTGACAACATAATGCTGATGGTTTATTAGTTCAGTTTCTGCTGACAGGTTCCCTTTAAAACTTAGCTGTATTGAATATATATTATTTATGGTAGATTAGGTTTATAACAATTGTTAATACAAGAATCAAAGTCTTCTCCTTTAACAAGACATTAAGCAGATAAGAAGGAGACATAAATCATGCTGAACAAGTTAATTGAAAGCAAAAGATCTGCAAATAATTGTAGAAAAAAAAAGTTTTGCTCTGGGAATTGGCAGGAGACAATTTGCTAAAGTAAGGTGTTGGAGAGTATCCAGGAGAAGTTGCTTTGTGTTTGAAAGCTGCATTATCACCGCAGAATATTAATCATAGATGGATGTATAATGAGGACTCTGCTAACATGGCCACCTAGGCCGCAAAGAGGGAGCTTCTACAATAACAAACTTTTATCCACAAGGATAAAACAGATCAAACTAGATATGAAGGTTTATATTGCCAAGCAGTTTGGCCAGTCAGGACTTTAAGGGGTATTTTAAAGGGAAGGGGTTTAGCCCTGACTGTACCATCCCTTTTACTAACAGTGATAGGGAGAGGCGGTACAGCTTAGCAAACAAGAAGACGCTGTAACTGGAAGACCACTTCTTCTGGGTGTAACGCTAGACGTGTAGTTCTATGTTTTTGTATATATATAATATACATTTAAAGGATTTATCCAGTATTATTAGAAAAATGTTTCAAAGCACACAATCTAAGTAAAAAAAAAAAAGTAATAAAAGTAATCCAGCACTTAGTGGTCCTTCTGGTCTTTGCTACCAGTGTACATATGGTCGGTGGCCTCAGAACTGTCCATTATCGATAAATTCTCTGGGTCAAAATATGTCAGATTTAAAAGTCCATACTTTTTTTTAATGAAGGTTCACTTGTGGGTATGATAATAATTATGTATAATGCATTATGGGGCACCAGGGCTCCTATCTCTCACAGTCTGCCTGTATATACCTTAACTAACTACCCAAACTTTTGGATTTGTTTTTTTTTTTCCTTTTTGAGCTGAGCATCACCAGCTCTCCAGGTAGTGCCTCTCCTACTGCTTCTGGCCTGCAGATTATATCAGGCTCTAACGAGGCCTGGGAACCACATCTGTGGACTATACAGAAACCCAGGACCGAAGCCCGGATGGAATAGGAGTCCCACTACCAGCCTACCCCAACTCCATAATAAGCAGGCCCAGTACGGACATTACAAAGGTGTCCATGTTATCTAGGCCAACATAGACCAAACAGACTATTCCTGCTTACCATATGTCTGCCTGTAGGGCACTTTCTCACACTATATAAAGCATGATAGAAAGCCTTATTTGATTAAGTGCATTACCTTCTCCGGCCTCAAAATCCTCCTCTTCCTGCTCTACAGTTTTAATATATTTATGTTTCCTAGAGTATAACCGTTCTTGATATTTGTCAAAACATAAATTCTAAACAGCATATGTACAGCAGGGAAAAAATAAGACGATTGACGGGAGTTTGCCAAGTAAGCAGCTTGTGCGGCAGAAGGTGACTTTTTAAACTCAAATCGTTTTCACGAAATCTGCGCAGAGAACCTATCAGTGAGGACAGAAAGACTGCGGCCCTGAATAATGACAGGAATGTGTTGTAGGGTTTATTTGGGGTCACATTTTACAAGCTTAATATTTAGGTAATAAAAAAGATATTTGGACCTGTGATTCTGTAACATTCATCATCCTTAAAGAGTAACCGTCATCTTTTCAGATGATTTTTGATAATGTGGTCAGGGGGCAGTTGTGAACATTTTTCTAATATACTTCATCAACAAATTCTCCTAAGGCTGTACTCACACAACCGTCGGGGGGGGGGGGGCTATGTCCCCCATAGACGGCAATGGGCGCAGGGACGATACGGTGCAGAACACGTGCGGTACCGTACCTCTCTGTACATGGGGAACAGATAGGACATGTCTACAGGATTGAAGACAGATCTCTCCCTTCTCTCCAGTGTTAACCATTTCTGCTCTCTCCCTGGCTGCAGTATGCTTTGAGCATAATTTTCAAACATCCAGCTGAAAGTACTGTGGTTAATCCTCCTATCTCAGAGCTGTGTAACCAAACACAGGGATAGTAGTTGTGAGCTTATGCAGCCTCCATAGACACACATTGTTACATTCTGGAATACGCTTGATTTGGCTTGATTTTTTTTTTTTTACAAGCAAAGTTAAATTTGTTAATACAGGCAGTCCCCGGGTTACATACAAGATTGGGTCCGAGGTTTGTTCTTAAGTTGAATTTGTATGTAAGTCGAAACTGTATATTTTATCATTGCAGATCCAGACAAAAAAATTTTGTCCCAGTGACAATTGGAGTTTAAACATTTTTTGCTGTAATGGGACCAAGGATTATCAATAAAGCTTCATTACAGACACCTTACAGCTGATCATTGCAGCCTGGGATTATAGTAAAGCATCCAGAGAGCTTCACCACAGGTCAGAGGGGTCTGTCTGTAACTATGCGTGGTCTGTAAGTCGGGTGTCCTTAAGTAGGGGACCGCCTGTAAAGTGTATTCAAAATTGTTCACTACATCGTCCCATAAACAATATAAAAATCATTTCAAATGACGGATACACTTTAAGGCCACGTTCACACAAACGTATGATTCAGAGGCCTGAGTGATTGACACTTTCAGCATCTCTGGGATGGGTTTGGTGGAACGGGTGCCGTTTGGAGTGGATGGCCAGACCAAGCAGCTTCCTGGTGCTGCAGTGAAACTCAATTTATATCAATGGTCATAAGGGCACATTGTCCAGCCAGTCCAAAGCTCTCCATCTGAATTAAATAGTGGCAAATGGGTAAAATAATTCTGTAGATGATGGTATTGATTTTATTTTGGGGGTTCCTAATACTTAACAGGATATTTTCGTCTGGTCATTCACATTCTGTTTTATTAATCTGCAATATATAAACATTTCTTAGATTAGATGTTATTAAAAAAATGTGTAAAGATAATTTCTCATAAATGTAGTGATATGGTCCCTTAGAAACAAGACTGACTTCTTGGATACGGCCACCTCAGCTGCAGTGATTGCCCAAAGAAATAAGAAACAAAAAGTTTTTGTATATGAAATGTCTGTGATTTACTGCAGGTCCCACGTCCGTACTGTGGTAATGAACGCTGAATCCAGGACTCATGCTTCAGCTAAAATTGTCTGCTTTGAAAATATCCAAGGCAACAAGTAAATATATATTTCCGAAAACCCTATTAGAATCTCAGACAGTTGCAAGGTAAAGTGCTTATAAATCAGGGGCAGGGAAATGCCCTCAATTTTAATAGGGTTTTAACAGGCTGATATTCCTGCTTTCAGATTGTGTGAAGTCCAAATTCTAACGACTATTCCCCAGATAATGATAGGACATAACAAAGAACTTCTGCTTCTTAGAAACCCAAACCCTCCTCTGTGCCAAATTTTCCTATGTATAACTTTCTGACATAAAGAATTACTGAGCTGTGTTCCATAGCAGTTTTCGGTTCTGTATACTTGTGCTTAATGTCCCTGTGTTCCTGTCACCGGTTCCTCGCAGAACATTGCTTATGACAGGTTTAGTAATGACAATTTGGAAACCAATTTACAATTATTAAAATAAAATCATGCCTCTGTTTTTATACATCTCCGGGACTTTTCAAAAAGTTCTTACATTGTTTTACCCAAACATGTAAAATCAATGCAATTAGAAGACTTCTAATAAAAGTATATTTACTTTGGTTGGATTATAGAAGAAATTGAAGCATTTGCCCCCAGACATTCATTATCTCACATCTAACTGGTGGTCTAAATGATAAGATCTCAAGGCCGTACCCATGGACCATCGACAGACATTTTTATGAAAAATCATCTAGAATACAACAGGAACTGGATTTTCACATGTTACTGCACGTCACTGTATGCTGTATACAATGATTGGGGCACAGTAATTGCACATCGGCACTGGATTGTCCCACTATTTAGGTTATTGCAGTGTTGTATTTAATGCACAATGTTGTTATAAGACTGTTTTCTCTATGTTATATTTTAAGCAGAGCAAGGAGTCTTATTCCTTAAAAAGTTCCATCTAATCATAGAGACAATTGTCTTCTCCAATATCACTGGAGTATTTGGTGATTTGCAACAGTATTAACAACCTTGCATTCACATTGTCGCTACCATAAATCGTCAATGACTTTGGTGTCATACCTGCCTATTATCCTAAACCACCAGGTATAATGGATTGTCAAATACTTGAAACCACTAGGAATGCCAACATTGGGGCAAATTTACTTACCCGTTCCTGTCGCGATCCCTGACGAAGATGAAGTCCGGCGTGATTCAAGTAGCTCGTGCGCCCGATTTCCTGCATGTTTCGCTTAACCGCTGAAGTCTGCCTGAGTTCACCTTCTTCTTCCCAGTGTATGTGAGTGCGTGTCTTGTGACACAATTTTCATTTTAAGTCCCGCGCGTAGTTCAAACCCGTCGGGTTGTCCGGCGGCCATGCCCCCCGATTTGCTTTGCATGAAAGTCGGCACAATTGAGCCAAAATCCGATCACGTGCACCAAAAAACACTGTCACATCCGGCACAAAACGGAAATCATTGGGAAATCCGACGAAAATGCGGTCTGCGGACCCTTAGTAAATGAGACCCATTAAGTTCTCCATCACTCTGAGCCCCCAGATATAACCTATATTATTAATGTGAATTATCAGGTATTCTAGGAGGAAGGGACAATATATATATAGCAGTATATATATAATGAGCAGTTAAGTCTGGTTAAGGAATATGCAAATTAGTTTTCCAGGATGGAAAAGGGAAAACTATGACTCTAGAACTACATTAAAACAGTCAAGTCCCTGTAGATAAATATCTATAGGAAAACCTTGTGACATGATTTGGGATCATAACAAAGCCAGTGAGTCCCTTCCAGAAGGAAAAGATGCCAGAGCTGTTACAAAGTTATTGCTAAATGGTAAATGCGTGAATGTCATCGGTAAATGTGTCCTAATAAGAAGTTCCTTAAGGAACGATTTTCCTCAGGACTTCTTTTATTATAACTCTAAGGGGCAGATTTATCAAGCTGTCTGAAAGTCAGAATATTCTTAGTTGCCCATGGCAACCAATCACAGCTCAGCTTTCATTTTACCAGTGCTCATGAATATTTTAAAGGGGAGCTGTGATTTGTTGCCATGGGCAACTAAGAATATTCTGAAGCCTGTATTGCTAATGTTTGACTGTATTTTAATATAAAAATTAAAGAAGTATACATTTATGCCAGGTGCTGGAATCTGTGAGTTTTTCTGAATGGTGTACAATGAACCCACATCTCTATGGGGTAGATATAACAAGCTGTTTAAAAGTCAGAATATTCTTAGTTGCCAATGGCAACCAATTACAGCTCAGCTTTCATTTTACCAGTGCTCATGAATATTTTAAAGGGGAGCTGTGATTGGTTGCCATGGGCAACTAAGAATATTCTGACTTTTAGATGGCTTGTTATATCTGCCCCCATGTGTCTATAGGCTATCCATGGGATAAACTATGAAACTATGATATGCAGGGGGAGACTTTGATCATGTCTTAAACGGAGCCACTAAAAACACCTAACCAGAATACCTATATAACACATACAATCTGAATAGCCGAAGCTTGTTTAATTCCAAAAACAATACCCTGTGTTATAAACAGTTAAAATAACAGATCTAATAAAAATATGAAGGGTTATTATGCTGTACAAGCTTTGCACCATGGCGCTCCGCTGCCAGGCGAGCTTTCGCCAATCCAAGCCCCTGTCTCTAGGCTACTCCCCAAACAGCACTTATAAGAACCTTTTGTATAAGATCAAGTGTAGTAGCGTTCTTATAAGTTTAGGATATGGCGGGTGAGGGGAATGTAAACAGATGCGCAAGAAGCGCTGAAATAATATCGGTAAATGATAAAAGTTTGCCAGTATTTTTTGTGGATTACACAGCAGGGTGGCGACAAAGTTAACAAGTTTGTTGTGGAAGCCATGAAAACAACCCAAAGGCGGGGGGTGGGCCGGCCGCCCCCCCCCCCCCCCCCCCCCCCCCCGATTTCCGTCGAGTGCATGCCGATGCGCCACAATCCGATCGTGTGCGCCGAAATCCCAGGGCAATACAGGGAAAATCGCTCCAAATGGAAATATTCGGTTAAACCATCGCAAAAATGGTCGCGAATCGGGCCCTTAGTAAATGACCCCCATTATGTTTTATAGTGCAGGTGCATGCCAAAGAACTTACCCTGCTGCTCCACCAATGGTGCTGACATTTTAAAGATGAAGATACAATGAATCCTTATAGCCATTTCACTAGTAACCAAAAGCATCTCTCCCCTCCTTGGTCAAAGTGGTCATGACTTGGTATCGCTGCTTTGTCCTAATTTCTCTCTTGAAGAAATATAGTGCCAAAGGTCTGTCCCTGACAAAACTAGTATCATATTAGATTGAAAGTTTATCCTGAGGAAGAGCCATCAAGTTTAAAGGGAACCCGTCACCACTATTTTCCCAAATACAGGTAGTGGCAGGTTCCTATAGAGCTCTAGTAACTATCTGACCTCCTGCATTTAGCTAAAAATTGTTCCCCTCAGATCCCCATAAAATCAGAGTTATAATCTTGCCTGGTATCTATGCAGCTTTGGAGCGAGTCCACGGGGGCGTGGCCTAATGTCATGTGACCAGGGTGACATCATCAAAGGTCCTTGAGCTACTTAATATGAAAACTATACACCATGTACATATCTGACCACATAAGACAATCACAGCAGCCGCCATGGACTTCTACTCCTCTCCATGTAGGCTGCTGTGATTTCATGTGATAAAATATGCTGTGATTTCATGACATATATGCTTAGTGTACAGTTCCTAATGCTACAAAAGCTATAGGACCTGCGATGATGTCACCCTGGTCACATGACATTATAGCAGCATACAGAGATAGGGATGGGGAGGAGCTGCTGGATTCAGCCTGAGGAGGCCACGCCCACCTGGACTCCATGTAGCCATGCTTAGTTACCAGATAAAACTATAAAGTTGAATATATGGGAATCTCAGGGGCATAATTTTTAGCTACAAGCAGGGTGTCAAATAGTTATTAGAGCTCTATAGGAACCTGTCACTACCTGTATTTGTGAAAATAGTGGTGACGGGTTCCCTTTAAATACTTGGAATCAAAGCTCAATCCTTTCTATCATCCAATAATGACCTTTTTAATTTGATCTAAAAAATGAGAATAACTTTGGTGACGCACACTCCTTTATTTGTGTTGTCTTCTCATATGGGACCCTAGGAAGGCATGTTCAGCTGGTGGATCACAAAACGGTGAGTGTCCAACTCTCCTTCCTAAACCGCTTACTCCTATGCTCCAGCTCCCTTTTTGTGGGGTGAAGTACTGCGTTCACTATAACGGAATAGACAGAATAGAAGAACCGTCTGCTTCCAGCATTGACCATAGTATCAGCTGATCCTATCATGGACTGGAAATAATATTTGCATAATAAGTAAAAGCCCATCCAGCCATAAAGCGGTCAAACTACCAATCCAAAATTTGTTTGATCTAGCAGTTAATTTAATTTAATCTACATCTTATATGATGAGTGGATTTTTATTGACGAAGCATGTGCTTAACCTGTTACTTTATCTACCAGAATCCAGTATATATGCAATAATCCTGCATGAAAATCAATGCAGTCATAAAAAGCAAAAATAGGACAAGGTATGAAATGAAAAACAAAATATATTTTTCCCTATAATAAAAGAATTGATCTTTTCAAGTCTGTTATTCTCCCAAAGGAGACAGGGAGAAAGGATAATACTGTCTCAAAATAATAGGCAAACTAGTTCAAATCAGCCTTAAAGCAATTTACGGTCTGACATTCATTTGAATCTGTGTTATGGTGGATGGATCTGTATTTCTATTTTACAAAAACACAGACACTCATCAGTAATCATTCCAGGATCTTAACCTCAGGGCTGTAGTGTTGCTCGTCTTCATAAAAGAGGAGTGGCTGTAGTCCCCTACATGCCCTCTTCTCCTTTTCGTTTATTATATAATAAGAACAAATGAAAACAACGCTCTTAAGATTGAGTCACCAATCATAAGTGACCCCCCCCCCCCCGCGCGTGCCGCAGTAATCCTCACTCCTTTTATTTTATTTTTTCTCGCTTTGCTTTGGTTCTACGCAATCCAAATTTAATTTTATACATTTCTAATATTGTTACCCAGCGCCAGGTCTTCTGCTCAATTCTTCTTCTCTCCTACCATTCACAACCAACTTCAACCCAACCCTATCCATTATCACATCACCTCTTTTTGACTTACTTTTCGCTTCGTTCGTCGGGGCCCCGTAACCACATAAAGACATGATTTACACCATAACATATCCAGTAAACTCACTATTCCCATGTGAACAGTATCTTTGGATATCTATCATATTCATGTACACAAGAATTTCCCAATAACTAATATTTTTGTATCCGATTTCAACATATATGTATATATATATATATATATATATTATATATATATTACCGCTATGTCCATGTATATTGTCTAAATCAGTTGATGTGTTTACGGGCCCCTCAAATCTTGGACACATACACCTTTGACGACCGACCTATTATGACGTACTGTCTTACTAACAAAATAAGAGATGTGCTCTTGATTGTCTATGACTATAGTTTTGGCATTTAACCACCTTACCATGGGTACAGAAGCTGATAAGGCCCCAGTGCAGAAGTCGGTGCCCGGCCCCTGACGCTGTGGTGTTTTTTATAGTTGCTAGTTATATAAATATCAGAAAGATGTGTTGCTTTCTGGAGTTTCCTCCTGGAGCTGGGCCTTTGGCACAGCCAGTTCTCTCTCCTCCGGACCACAAGCAAGCACTTCCACCTTGAGTTTCTTTATTTTTTTTTGACAAACACAAAGGTGGGCCTCCTATAGCTGAATAAATCCCATTGGTCCATTCCTAGAACCCCTTTCTTGCTTTCTCCAAACTTTTTTTATATTTGTCTTTTTGCTGCTATATTGTGAATTATGCCCCATTGTTTTTCTCTAACAACATTCCTAAAATAGAAAATCCCTGCAATATTTTGTATTATCTTACTAATTCCTTCTGAGTGATAGCACCCAGTAGATTAGGCCATATTCTTCAGTGGCAACCAGATGATGATTGTCCCCACCAATCTTCGCCTCATGCACTGTTCTACACCATTTTATCAATGAGTGTCCTGTATTTACCCCATTGTTGTAAGTGCTCTCCTCGGGCACCTGCAATAAACGTTAAATGATGTATTCATGTATGTTTTCTTACTTGAATAATCAGATTCATCGCTGAATAGTCTATTTTAAACTGGATGTTACGGAGCTGATGGTCATTTTTTATCATCATAATAGCCCATTTACTAAAATTCTACAGCAAACAAGCCGTAGGAGGTTTCCTGTGATCATTTTTGCACTGCCCTACGAGATTTAAACCACCCAGTGCAATTTTTGTATTGTCCCAGTGCAATTCACTAGCATTAATATTTAAAGCATGTCTTTAAGCTCTATTATCAGAAACATGTTTCTGTATTGTTTAGTGGCGCTAATCAGGCATAGAATTGCCGATACAGCTCTTGTCACGTATAAACTTGCAGAGTTAGCCTGCTGTATAGTCTATCTGCCGGGGCTGCTGTCTCGTTTTAAAACCCAAAACAAAAGCCAGCACAAAGGAACAGGGAAAAAATAAAAAGTTATGGATTTGAAAAAGTGGCCTGGTCATTAAGAGGTTAATAAATGTTCTTATGGTCTACCTTTTGTTTTGGATTTTTTTTTTTTCAAAAGTCCTAAAAAAGTCTCAAAACTGCCAAAAAAAAAAAAAACGTCCTACACGTAACATGGTTTAACCACCCCAGATTAATACGGGGTGTGGAAATAGTCCTGTGAGACTTTTTTGGAAGTTTGAAATAATCAAACAAAAACAAATACATTCAAAGCTTTTTTTAGACTTTTTTACGCCAAAAAAGGTCCCGGAAAACCAAGATGATAATACACTCCCTATGGGGCTCTTACTAAGGGTCCGCAATCGCTAATTTTCATCAGGTTTCCCGAAATTTTCCGATTTGCCCCAAATTGCACTGCCAGGATTTTGGCGCAGCGGACCGGATGCGTCTCGCACGGTGCCGGGGGTTTCAAGTGCAGAAATCGGGGACATGGGCTGTTGAAAACCTAATGGAGTCGGAAAGACGCCGTATTAAAAAAAAATAATCATTACACCCGGGACAAAGAAGGTGAAACTCCGGGGACCCTGGCGCAGCCGCGCACCTAGTGGATATTGGCGTACGGACCTTTATGAATCCCAGCAACTCCGAATCAACTCGGACAACGCGCCGCGGGGTTTTCGAATGGACCGGGGGTAAGTAATTGCCTATCTGTGTTTATCTTCTGGCCACACAACCTTCGCATAATAAACCACTGCAAGGCAGGCTCTCAAGTAAGAAAGGCAAACTTTTATTCTACAAAAAATATAAATGGGTGTCATTTATCGTTAGTCGCATGTTTTTTTTTTGTTATCCTGGCAGCTGAACTGTGTAGGTTTTAAGAATTTATATTCGCGCAAAGCTTTCTGCTAACCTCTTTAAAGTTTTTATATGCATATGACTTAGCTGGGAGTTTTATTTGCACTTTTTGAACGGCATTTAATTGAAACGGCACCACAGAAGTTGGTCTACCAGATAGGGGAGATAGCGTGGTGGAAAAGAGCGCCCGTGGGAATCACTATCGGATCCAGGTTGGACGGATGGATATCTCCCCTGCACCATGTTTATATTCAGGAGTAGCGCTGAAAAGTCTTGCTGAGGCGAGCGGGCACAAAAAGTCAATAAGTGAATAAAAAGAAAAGGCTATGATTTAGGGACATGGGGGGCCAAAAGCTCCCCAGCTGTCTTGAGCCCTGCATGAGCTTCCAATCATCAACATATTATAATCCTCTATCGATTGTTAAGGGTATTTGTCACAAGCAAATAAACAGAATATAAATTGGACCTACAACTGAGGATTTTCATACTGGAGGCAAGGTGGATTTTTTTGTAAATGGTGTTTCTACAGTTTTCTTTTAAATCATGAAGAATGGAGAAAAGACTCCCCCCCCCTGTATGGTATATGGCAACTACAAGTGTGGGCCTGGCTCAATCACAGGCCTAACAAAACTGCACAATTCTAGGATTTTGTCACGTGTTCTGAGGCTTTTGTTTTCTTTTCTCCCTTGTTACAAACTTCAATTTCTTGAATCACACAGTGTTTCACTAATTGCCACTGCATAAATACACCTGTCATGGAATATAAACAATCCTCATAAAGCTTAGGGAGAGGAAAAGTCCAGAAGAGTCTCTTTTTTTTCTGAAAAAATTTGTACATGAATAGTTTCAGCTTATTATAAAACGTAATATATCTCATCTGCTGGATCTGTTACATAAGAAGCAATAGAGTGTGGTGGAAGATTTACAAAATAAATATCCTGTAAATGTATTCAATATACTGATAAATGTACTGTTCTTTTTTCGCAGCAGTGTTTATTTATCATCCTACTCAGTTCTTCACTTCTTTTCTCTCTTTTCTCTCCCTCCTCCTAAACTTATATAACACAGCCTGCGTCACTGAGACAGATCTGAGGCAGTGAAATACGTTTAGGAGGAGGAGAGGTTAGAAAAGATCTACATATATTGCATTTTACACACACACACAATATATGCTATAGATATATATAATATAATATAGATATTTAATATGTACACAGGTGTATATATATAATTATTATATACATAAATACCATGTATATGTGACATCAGTTTGTTCTGCACCAATCCTATCTCTCTCAAGTAATACAGTTGATGGATGCGCTGTGGGTGGTCATCAATGTTTCACTTTGGTGTGACAGAGTATGTTTTCTTTAATACCGTGTTATTGGCATCACACATGACATTCTCCTATAGCTCTGCTCGCCGGTTCATCAAACAGTTTAGCCCGCTGTTACTGACAGGCTCTCCATCTCCTCACATCTGTCGCGGATCAGGTGGTGTGGATCCTCTGGACACCGGCGGACGATTGACACAAAGCCGACACACTGGGACTAGAGTCTAAGATGGCACCCAGTTTTTCACATAGCATACGAGGCGAATGTACGAATCGATGGCAAACTCGTGGTCGCGGGGACCGGGTTAGGAGGTCGAGACAAGCAGCAGGAATCAGAGTCAGGGACGTGAGCAGGTAAGGACAGTAGCAAGTAGCACGATGATCGTAGTTCAGGACCAGGTAAAATCGAGGTCACAAACAGGAAATTACTATAAAGTCCTCACGAGTGCATAGGACTACCAGCATTTACTCAGCACAACGAAGTCCGGCAGGGAAGACGGAAGGGCTGAGAAGTTATCAATTGGAAGCCGGTCAAAGTGGCAATTAATCGGCGGCACTGGCCCTTTAAAATCTCTGGAAGCTGCCGTGAGTGCCTGGAAGGCAGGGATGGTGATTGGAATGCCGGACCATTGTTGGAACAAGAGAGGTAAGACCGCGACGGGTGTCGGGACACATATAGAAGCATGGGTGTGCCTGCACCGTCGGAGGAGGGTTGGGTCGGAGGAGAGAAACCCGTCACAAACAAAATCACTCCCTTGCTGTTTTGTTCGATCTGGGATGTCATAGATTAAACTTCCTGGTACCTTTCCCTTCTATCCAAGAGCAGTGGTTGAATCGAAAGCCACTTTTGGGGTTACTGTCACATCTTGTGATCTATGCAATGGCTGGGGGCAGAACACTTATTACAGATGCACCCTAAACTCCATGACACACCACTCCATATGTCCGTTTGGAGGGTTATGTGTACTTCCTTGCACATATACTTCTTAAAAAATTTAGTAGAATTAAACATAAAGTGGCGGATCAAAACTCACTTCGTTACCACAAGGACTATAGATGAGCGAACAATCGTCCGAGCTTGATGCTCGTTCGAGCATGTAGTACTCGAAACTTGCTCGTTGGCTCGGACTAATACTACTTGTCCGCTCAGAAAATGCATCTTCCCGCCGTTTGCTTTTTGCGGCCGAAAACAGAGAGCCAATCACGAAGCCAGGAGACGTCTGCACTCCACCCACATGACGTGGTCCCTTACACTCGATTTAGCAGTGGTGGCTGGCCAGATCAGGTGACCCTGGAATAGAATAGCCCCTGCCTGCGCTGCTCGGTATCATTCTGTGTCTGGATGCGCTAGGGAGAGAGCTGCTGCTGGTTCAGGGAGCGTTAGGCTGTTCTATTAGAATAGTGTTAGGCAGGAGTGATTCAACAAGAACCCACACAGCCTTCGTAGGGCTACAATACCGTTATTATCAATGTTTATTTTGTAATATTTTATTTCTGGTTGATCTGCTGGGGCTGGCCTTGCTGGAGTCATCTACTACTCATATTGTTAGGAATTGCAGTGAGACTTGCGAACCGTTGTGTGTTGTAGCGCTTAGTGTACGCACATATCCATACTCAAAGACCGAAGTGTGACAATTTTATAGGGGTTGGATTTCACAATTAGGCACAGTCCTGCCACACTTCCTTTTGTATTTTACGTTTATTTTTTCATAATTCAGCGTTCATCTTCTCTGGCATAGCATGGTGCTTTCATACTTGGCTAAAAAATAGCATAGGAGAATCCAAAACGGACTTATTGCCTACCATTAGCGTTATATATTTTATTTCTGGTTGATTGCTGGGGCTGGCCATTGCGTAGTGCATCTACTACCATAATTGTTGAGGAATTTGCAGTGAGACTTGCGACCATGTGTTTAGCGCTCTGGTGACGAACCTAGTCCATCGCAAGACTGAAGTGGGACAATTTATTAGGGGTGGGATTTCAATTAGCACAGTCTGCCATTTCCTTTTATTTTACGTTTATTTTTCATAACTCAGCGTCATCTCATCTGCATAAGCAGGGGTGCTTTCAATAGTGGCTAAAAATAGCCATAGCAATAGGATAAGATCCGTTGGTTTTAAAACTAAAAACACAAAAAAAAAGTAAAAAAAAATTTAAGTTATAACTTCTCTTTTTCAAACGATTGTAACCCGGGGCTGTGGCGTAGAGGAAAAAAAACGGAGGCGGGGACGTGGGCGGTCCACTACGCAGGGGTCGTAGGCAGTGGTCGGGTCGGGGTGAACACCACCTGCGGTGAGGGAGAGGGGAACGCCGCAGAGCTAACACTCGTTCATTGTCTGAAGTTACTGGATCGTGGTAGAGGCATGTTGAGCCAGAACGTCGAACAGTGATGTCGTGGAGTGCCGACAATGCTTCGCGCATGTGGTCCACCAGTCAGTCTTCCACGCAGTCACCCATGTCCCACCGAAAATCGGCACTCCCTCCAGCTCAAGAGCACCCATGAAAATTTGGCATTTGAACCGGCATACTCTGAGGAACTGTTGTCTGGACCCTTCTCCAAGGAGTCGCAACAACCACATTGCACGGGGGATTAGAGGACAGCTGACAAACTGTTCCGAACTAGCCCAGAAGTAGGGTGTTAACCACCATCGCAGTTGGTGGGTTGGATGATGACCTCTTGACGTGGGAAGAAGTGTGTAAAGAGGGTCCCGACTAATGAGGAGACCTCAGGTATAGTAGACATACGATGGCTGGGAAGTTGTTGTAGGGCAGGAATCTCGAGTGCCGAGGGGAGCAGACTGAGGCATCGGAGATGATGAGGTGACAGACCCAAGCTGGTTTGAAGAGGCGGGGTGAACAACATGCTTTCTGAGACGAGGAGAGGTCCTGGACCAGAACGGTTGGAGAGGCATGGGGTGGGCCAGATGGAGGGTCAGGCCAGAGCGTTGTGCATCAGACGCCAAATGTGTGTAACGTATGAATCTCCGTTGCGAGGGCTCCCGCGTGCGAGGGCTAGATTTTCAGAAAGTCTGGAGGTTTCTTATAAGGAAACACCGGATGACCGACGGACTGGTGGTGCTGCCACATTTGCCAACCAGGATCGCAGGGGTTTCCACCACTACTAGCTTAACTACCACCAGTATGCGGCAGGATTGAATGCTAAACAAACCACCCCTAGTGCACCAAGCCCGTTCACCTCCGGCCGTGCACACCACTGCTCCTTCCCCTTGTCAGCTGCTAGTCAGCCCACTGCCCAGGTCCCTGGCCAAAACCCCATCGTGCCTCCACGATCCTCCACAGCATCCACCAGCGTTCAGCTCTCCATACCCCAGACGCTGGAGCGCAAAAGGAGGTATACCCCAAGCCAAAAACCCACCGCACCCGCCGCAACCCTAATGTCCACATCTCGATTGCCCTACCTGGAGATGCTGCCCTTATAGGCTAGTGAGAGACCGAGGCTTTCGTCAACTCACGGCGGCGCAAGACGCCCTCCGGTTTCGGTCCACCAGCCCACTACTTTCCCGATGTGCCGTCCCAGCCCTGCCACCAGCAGTGGTCAGACACATCATCCGTGCCTGACCAACGCCGTTTCTGACAAGGTCCCACCTGACCCGGACCAGTGGACTCGATGCTGCCGGCAAGGCCTATATATCGCTGACGGCACATGGGTAAACTTGGTGGAGGCTGGGACCGGTCTGACCCTGCGGTGGTCATATACTGCCGAACGCCGAGGATTGTGGGGCCTACCTCGGTTCCAGGGTCTTTCAGGCCTATATTGCTCTCCTCCTCCCAACCCCTTCCTCCACCTCCTCCCCGTACTGCCTCCGTGGCATTGGCGCCATCAGTCGGCTGTCTCTATGGCACAGCACAGTGCCGTCGCTAAGCGCCAGCCAGGCGGTGCTCAAACTGGTCTTGAGCCTAGGCGTAAGAAGGCCACTCCCAGACTATTCGGTGACACTGGAACGCAGAACTGATCGTGTGCCTGGCCCCGCTGAACTGAAGCCAGCATGGTGGTGGTGGGACAAACGGCGCTACTGGTGGGGCTCTGCAACTCGGCAGACGTGGACACATGTCCATGCTGCCCATGTGTTAAATCTGATAGTCAGCGTTTCCTCAAGAATACCCCAATCTGTCTGATTTGCCACGAAGGTGCGCCGACATTGTGCGCAATTTCAGGGAAGTCAGCACAGATGCTGCATTTCTCGTCAGGGGCAGCGCAGGCCGGCTCCAAACTGCCCGCTCACCGACGGTTGTGCGAAGTTGCCCACGAGGTGGAATTCAACATGAGACCCTGTTATCCAGAGTTTACCAGCACGCAGAGCGTTGTAGACTGCCAGATGTCAATCTCCACCAGAACTGGGTAGTTCAGTGTGTCAGCTTCCTCATAGTCTACAATGAAGGAGTGGACGTGGATTTCTGATTCTGTCAGGTGCGGCGTAACCTTCACTGTTCAGCGGTGGTATGGGCAGAAGAAAGAGGAGTGGGAAAGAAAAGAGTAGGAGGAGGGAAGGAAAGAAATGGAAAGTCAGGCCAGTGAGGGGAGTGAATTCTTGCGCGTTGCGTACTCTGGCGCATATGGCAGATTTCATGCTAGGAACTGCATATTCCCGGGGACCCTCGCGTTCAAGAGAATTTATTCCAGCACCGATTACTGGGTATTCACTCTCCTGGACCCACGGTAGCCAGCAAAATCTTTCCATCGTCATCGCCTGGAGAGGAAAGGAGTGTGGAGAATGAGCATGAATACCCGCAGCCCTGGTGCACAAGCTGAAATCAGTATTTCCCTCTGACCGCGCTAGCGGCAGAAGTGCGTCAGTTTGCGGGACAAGTAGCGAGGGGAGTAGGGGCGCATTGTCCAGCCTGCAGGTACGTTTACGCTGTCAGCTTGATTTCCCCCAGACTGACTGCCCATTTCGAGTAGGGTGATCCAGAGTGGACTGCGGTGACAAATAGGGGAGGCGTAGAAAGGAGCGAGGGAAAAGGCGAGAACGTCGTCATGATCGTTAAAGGGAGCTTATGACAGCAAGGATTGTGAGATCCAGGTCGGCGGTAGAGGGGGAGTCTTTACAGAAAGATGTCAGAGGGAGTAGCGAAACGTCCTAAGGGACAGCCAGCTCCTACAACTACTGGGTTTCAAAGCTGGACGTGCCACGAACTGGCGCTGTTAGCCTTGGAGGTTCTTGCTGCCCTGCCGCTAGGTTTGGTCGGCGGGTTTTTCAGTGCAGCTGGTGGCATCATCACCGATAAGCGTACACCCTGTCGACTGACAGCGCTGACAGGCTGACGCTTATCAAGATGGAATAAAGTCCTGGATTTCTCCCGCATTCCATTCCAACCAGATGAAAGAAGTGAACCTGATAATGTATGCACTCCTCCTCTCATTGTCCTCCATCTCCTCCTCTTTGTACACTAAAGCATAGGAAATGGACTATTTTTGCAGTGGACAACTGCTCTAGCTTAGTATACTCTATGTCTTTCTTTTTCTGACTGGCACCTACACCGGTCCTGTCTTTTTAAGCAAATTTTTGGGAGTGCCAACATACAGGCACTAATCTATTAATTTTTTGGAGGAATACCTACCTGCTCCTCTTGTTTGAAAAACTTTTTGTAGCTGCACAGTACAGGCACTCAATTTATTTAATTTTTCGGAGGATCACTACCTGCTCCTCTGGTTTTGAAAACTTTTTTGGACTGCACATACAGCACTATCAAATTAATTGTCTCCATAGCAGCCTCCACAGTGTCGTCTTTTTAGCGGTCCACACATTGTCTCCATGACTACCTCCACACGTCATCGCATAAGCTGCACTCCAAAGTGTCCATAAGGCGTCCTCCATCGGTCTCCTATCAAAAGAAACCTGTGTCAGGAAGAATTTTGGTTGGTTTCATGGCTCACCATCAACTTGGTTCAACGTTGTCGCCACCCTGCTGTGGATATCCACAAAATATACTGGCAAACTTTATATTCCAATTTATCACGCTTATATTTTATTCTCACCCCTATCTAATCGACTATGTCTAAAGTATGGTGCTTCTTGGCGTAGCCTAACGACGTTGGATCTGGCAACTCCTCTGGAGCCAGTAATTCTCAATAAAAAGAAATTTCCGACTTAATCTACATTTCCTGCCTATAATCGCTAAAAGACAAGACACCGGATTAGATGGAGCGCTGTCAACCATTCCGGAATGTGAAAACACATAGCAGCCTGCCCCAGACATGTAAGGTGAAAACAAACATAGATGACTACTAGCTTAATAATGGACCTTTAAATAAAACTTAAATGAATTAATGATTCTGTGGATACCTAGCAGCTTGGAAATTGCGAAACTCGACACGGCTGCGGCCTGCTACATATAAGATTCACACTAACAAGTTTTCCAAAATGCAGCATAATCTACTGGCGCGCCGTCCCCTGGGGACATACCCACGTCCCTTGATCAACACGAGGCTGTGTCGACAGGGCATTTGCAGGTGGGTTCCTGCAGATACATCGATTCGAGAAACGCCAACTGCGCGAATTCTGGAGCCTCGATAAGGAACAACACATCAGCACTAGGAGCCGCACGGATAGGGGTTTAACATGGCTCAGTGGATAGAACAATGTAAAAAAGCCGCACACACTTTATTATTCCTTACCCTGTAATCATTAAACTGCTGCTTTACTTATATTTTTTCAAGTAAACTTCGCCCCACCCTTGTTGGAGAGGAGCGAGAAATCAAGGACAGCCATAAACCGAAGTGCTGAGAACCGCTCCTACCCGCATGATCCTGCCTCTCCCCCACGATACCGTTCACTGCAGCCTCAAGGCATCCCCTACCCCCGCCTGCCGCCCCTGCTTTTCTGATTGCCCCCGACATCCCTCGCCACCTGTCTCTTTCAAGAAGATTATACAACCTGAGACGAGAAAAGCATGGCCACATCCCGGCTACCAGGAACGATGGTGACACGCGAATTCGAGGTGATGTCACCGAAGATAAGAACATAGGGCCTCGGCCCGATATGGGCTGTTAAAAGGCAGGCTAAAACATGTCTGGAGACATGAAGTGTTCCGTGCAATACAAGCAGCGAAGTATGAATGAAACCATAACTGTCGCTCCTTAATCAGTGGAAGGTCGTCCCATGGCTTGCCTCCACATGTCGTCCCCTTATCAAAAGAGCTGGTCAGGCTCATTGTTTGTCGGTAGTCAGGTTTTTTCACACCAGATACTTATGGAAACTTGGGGGGGGGGTCGGGGCACTATGTCTGCCACAACTCATGCTGTGGTCTATCGCTAAATATTACCGTCAACCTTTGTTCAATAGGAATCATTCAGCCTTTTGCTCACCTCCTTTGGGGAAGCCTTGCCTGAGTCCTTACGGGTATTTCGCCATGACACTCTCTAGCCCTGCCCGCTGCTGCCCGTGCCTCTGCCAGGCCGTCCCCTATGTGTCAGGGTCCAATATTGCATCTGTTTAGATGCTATCTCCGCTTCACTTCTGTCACTCTGTACATGTCCATGCTGTTGCCCATAATTTTGGCCACATAAAGTGGTGCGATTAGCAGCATCAGAGGCATCCATGATGCTTGGCCGCCTCTGTTCCTGTCATTTCCGTGGGTTTCCTCCTTTTCTGAGGTTCCCATGTGTGTTTGCCAAGCTTTCATGGTGCAGAGCCTTGGTCCCCTTGGTGAAAAATGCTCGAGTTCCCTTGACCTCAAGGGGACGTCTTATTCCGAGACGAGCACTCGAGATCGGAAAAGTTTCGTCTGAATAACGAGTACCCGAGCATTTTAGTGCTCGCTACTCTACCCAAGACCCATAGTTAAGACCCCCTAAAGAGTTAGGTTTATTACATTTTCCCAATTATTTGAAAATTTTTGTGTAGCTAGAAACAAACAAATCCCAGACAGCTTGTCATGCAATTATCTTTAGGTATTATGTACTTTTTAATATGTCAGATGATTTGTTCTCGAGCGTCAAACACAAACAAACTTGCAATTTTTCTAATAAAAGTTCTTTCTCAAGGACAAGACTGTACAAACAGAAAAGGATAGTCATTAGAGATGACTCGTTATTCGAGACAAACTTTTCCTGATGCTCAAGTGCTCGTCTTGAATAACGATCCCCATTGAAGTCAATGGGAGACTCGAGCATTTTTCAAGGGGACCAAGGCTCTGCACAGGGAAGCTTGTCCGAACACCTGGAAACCTCAGAAAATGATGGAAACACCATGGAAATGGACAGGAAACAGCAGGGGATGCATGGATGCTTCTGAGGCTGCTTAATCGCACCATTATGCCAATGGGCAATTATGACAGAGTGGCTGAATGAGTCTAGATAGCATCTAAAACATCCAATAATTGAGCGGCGGCAGCAGGCTAGAGAGTGGCAGGGCGACATTCCCAAAATGGACTCAGGCTTCAAACCAATTAAAAAAATTCCTTTTGGCGAGGATAACGTGTAGCACTGTATGTATCAGTATTTTGCCTACGAGCAGTTTCGAGTACGCTAATGCTCGAACGAGCATCAAGCTCGGACGATTATGTTCGCTCATCTCTAGTCTTGGGTAAAGAGTGAGTTTTGATCCCACTTTATGGTTTTATTCTACATAAATTTTTTAAGAAGTATATGTGCCAAGGAAATACACATAACCCTCCAAACAGACATATGGAAGTGGTGTTCATGGAGTTAGGGTGCATTCTGTAATAAGTGTTCTGCCCCCAGACCCATTGATAGTAAACAAGATGTGACAGGAAGCCCCAAAAGTGGCTTTCGATTCAACCCACTGCTCTTTGGATAGAAGAGGAAAGGTTACCAGGAAGTTTAACTCTGACTCGTTATTCGAGACGAGCACTCGAGCATCGGGAAAAGTTCGTCTCGAATAACGAGTACCCGAGCATTTTAGTGCTCGCTCATCTCTAATAATGACCTTTTTAATTTGATCTAAAAAATAAGAATAACTTTGGTGACGCACACTCCTTTATTTGTGTTGTCTTCTCATATGGGAGCCTAGGAAGGCATGTTCAGCTGGTGGATCACAAAACGGTGAGTGTCCAACTCTCCTTCCTAAACCGCTTACTCCTTTGCTCCAGCTCCCTTTTTGTGGGGTGAAGTACTGCGTTCACTATAACGGAATAGACAGAATAGAAGAACCGTCTGCTTCCAGCATTGACCATAGTATCAGCTGATCCTATCATGGACTGGAAATAATATTTGCATAATAAGTAAAAGCCCATCCAGCCATAAAGCGGTCAAACTGACAATCCAAAATTTGTTTGATCTAGCAGTTAATTTAATTTAATCTACATCTTATACGATGAGTGGATTTTTATTGACGAAGCATGTGCTTAACCTGTTACTTTATCTACCAGAATCCAGTATATATGCAATAATCCTGCATGAAAATCAATGCAGTCATAAAAAGCAAAAATAGGACAAGGTACAAAATGAAAAACAAAATATATTATTCCCTATAATAAAAGAATTGATCTTTTCAAGTCTGTTATTCTCCCAAAGGAGACAGGGAGAAAGGATAATACTGTCTCAAAATAATAGGCAAACTAGTTCAAATCAGCCTTAAAGCAATTTACGGTCTGACATTCATTTGAATCTGTGTTATGGTGGATGGATCTGTATTTCTATTTTACAAAAACACAGACACTCATCAGTAATCATTCCAGGATCTTAACCTCAGGGCTGTAGTGTTGCTCGTCTAAAAGAACTTTTATTAGAAAATTGCAAGTTTGTTTGTTGTTTGAAGCTCGAGAACAAATCCTCGTGACATATTAAAAAGTACATAATGAGAGTAAAGATAATTGCATGCCAAAGGTCTGGGATTTGTTGTTCTACTACAAAAATTTTCAAAATATTGGGGAAAATTTACTAAAACTCTTTAGGGGGTCATTAACTATGGGTCTTGGGTAAAGAGTGAGTTTTGATCCCACTTTATGGTTTTGTTCTACATAATTTTTTAAAGAAGTATATGTGCCAAGGAAATACACATAACCCTCCAAACAGACATATGGAAGTGGTGTTCATGGAGTTAAGGTGCATTCTGTAATAAGTGTTCTGCCCCCAGACTCATTGATAGTAAACAAGATGTGACAGGAAGCCCCAAAAGTGGCTTTCGATTCAACCCACGGCTCTTTGGATAGAAGAGGAAAGGTTACCAGGAAGTTTAACTCTGACATCCAGATCAAACAAAACAGCAAGGGAGTGATGTTGTGACGGGTGCTCCTCCGACCCACGATCTGGGTCGCAGGCGCACCCGTGCTTCTATATGTGTCCCCGTCACGGTGCTTACCTCTCCTTGTTCCAACACTGGCTCCGGCAGTCTGATGCACGCATCCCCGCCTTCCAGGGCGTGCACGGCAGCTTCCAGAGATTTAAAGGGCCAGTGCGCCTATAATTGCCACTGACCGGCTGCCGATTCTGATAAATTCTCAGCCCCTTCCTGTCTTCCCTGCCGGATCTTTGTGCCTGAGAAAGCTTGTTCCTATGTCCTCTGCATTTATAGTAATTTCCTGTTGTGACCTCGATTCTGTTCCTGACTACGATCACGTGCTACCTGTCCTGTCCGCTACGTCCCTGACTCTGATTCCTTGCTGCTTGTCTCGACCTCCTACCTGTCCCCGACCGCGAGTTTGCCATACGATTCTGTACTTCGCCTTCGTGGGCTATGGTGAAAACTGGGTGCCATCTAGACTCTAGTCCCAGGTGTCGGCTTGTGTCATCGTCCGCGGTGGTCCAGAGGATCCACTACCACTGATCCGGACAGATGTGAGTGGATGGAGAGCCTGTCAGTAACAGCGGGCTAACTGTTGATGAACCGGAGCAGAGCTATAGGAGAATGTCAGGTGTGATGCAAATCAAACAAGGTATTAAGAAAACATAAACTACTGTTCACACCAAAGTGAAACTTGATGACCACATCAGCGCATCATCAACTGTATTCTTTGGAGAGAGGATTGTGCAGGAACAGAACTGATGTCACATATACTGTGTATGTATGTATATATATATATATATATATATATTTTTTTATATATATATATATATATACACTGTCTGTACATATATAAATATATATATATATATATATATATATACATATATATGTGTGTGTGTGTGTAAAATCATATCATGTATCTTTTCTTAACCCTCTCCTGCCTCCTAAACTGCTTAGTTCACTGCTCAGATCTGTGCTCAGTGACGGCAGGCTGTGTTATATAGGTTTATGGAGGGAGAAAACAGAGAAAGAAGTGGAAGAACTGAGTAGGAGAGAAATAAACACATGCTGCATGAAAGAACAGTAAATTTTATCAGATTTTGATCACATTTACAGGAATATTTATTTTGTAAATCTTCCACCACACTCCTATGCTTCTCACTGATAACAGATCTCAGCAGATGAGATGTATTCCAGTTTTATATAATAAGCTGAACTATTCATGTACAAATTTTTCAGGAAAAAGAGACTCTTCTGGAACTTTTCCTCTCCCTAAGCTTTTATAAGGATTGTTTATTCCAAGGCAGGTTATTTAAGCAGTGGCAATTAGTGAAACACTGTGTGATGTCATGAAATTGAAGTTTGTAACCAGAGAAAAGAAACAAAGCTCAAGAAAACTTGCAGAATCCTAGAATTTTGCAGTTTTCAGGCTGTGATTGAGCAGCCAACACATTGTAGTGCCATATCAGCACATCACAGGGGGGAGTCTTCTCCCTTCTTCATGATTTTAAAAAGAAAACTGTAGAAACACCATTGTACAAAAAATCCACCTGGCCTCAGTATAAGATCCTCAGTTTAGAGTCAATTTATATTCTGTTATTTTGCTTGTAGAAAATACCTTACAATCAGTAGAGGATTATAATATGGGTGATTGGAAGCCATGCAGGGTCCAAGACAGCTGGGGAGCTTTTGGCCACCCCAATGTCCACTATATCATAGCCTTTTCTCTTTTATTCACTTATATTTTGACTTTTTGTGGCACATTTGCATATTAGCCACTATTCCACTCGCCCAGCAAGAAATTTTCAGTGCTAATCCTGATATTTTAAAATCCAGATGTGCATGAATAAACATGGTGCAAGTCTGGCATAAATCACTGTAAATTGGTGCAAATTGTGTTCAAACAGTTGCAAATAAACTCCAGTCTAGGTCATAGTAAAATCTTTAGAAGAGCTTGCCCGAATAAAAATCTTAATAACCCTACAGTCACCAGATCTATCAACCTCTAAGATAATCCAAACAGGTCCAAAACCAGAATAACCAAAAAAAGACATGCACAAAGTCCAGACTAACGATAAATGACACCCATTGTATTTTTTTCGGAGAATAAAGTTCGCCTTTCTTACTGGAGAGCTGGCTTTACAGTGGTTTATATGCAAGAGGTTTGTGGCCAGAAGATAAACACATAGGGAGTTATTTATCATTGGTTTTCCTGGACTTTTTTGGCATAAAAAAGTCTCAAAAAAGTTGAATTATTTTGGGACTTTTCACTGCCAAAAAGTCTCACAGGACTATTTCCACCCCTTCATTAATCTGGGGTAAACATGTACGTGTAGGACTTTTTTTGTATTTTGAGACTTTTTTAGGAATTTTGGAAAAAAACATCCCAGACAGAAAGTAGACCATAAGAACATTTTTTAACCTCTTAATGACCAAGCCCTTTTTCGTTTCGTATGGATTCAAAAACCCCAAACTTTTTTTTTCCATGTATTGTGTGAGGGCTTGTTTTTTGGGTTAAAACGAGACAGCGGCCTCGGCAATAGATATACAGCAGGCTTAACCTTGCAGTTTACGTGACAAGGGGGGGGTGGTCAGCTGCACGTAGTAACCAAAAGCATCTCTCCTCCGCACTCCTTGGTCAAAGTTGGTCACTGAGGACTTTGGTATCAGCATGTTTTGTCCTAGGGCTTTTCTCGATCGTTGCGAAATATAGTGCCAAAGTTTCTGGGTCCTGACCAAACTTAGTATCAATTATATTGAACGTTTATCCTGAGGAAGAGGCCATCAGTTTAAAGGGACCCGTCACCACTATTTTCGCAAGAGGTACAGGTAGTGGCAGGTTGCCTATAGGGCTCTAGTAACTATCTGACCGAGGGGGTCCCTGCATTTAGCTAAAAATTGTTCCCGAGGGGGGGACTCATATCCCCCATAAAATAGAGTTTAATAGATCGTGGCCTGTATCTATGGCGCTTGGGAGCAGTCCACTGGGGGCGTGGCCTTAATGTGCCATGTGACCAGGGTGACTCATCAAAGGTCCTTAGAGCTACTTAATATGGAAAACTATACACCATGGGGTACATATCTGACTGCACATAAGACAATCACCGCCAGCCGCCATGCCTGTTCATAACTCCTCTCCATGGTAGCTGCATGTGATTTCTGTGATAAAATATGCTGGTGATTCATTACATATATGGCTTAGTGTACAGTGTCCTAATGCTACAAAAGCATAGGACCGCGATGTGATGTCACCCTGTCACCAATTACATTATGCAGCCTACAAGAGATAGGGATGGGGAGAAGCTGCTGGATTCAGCCTGAGGAGCCCACGCCCCCTGGACTCCATGTAGCCATTCTTAGTTCCCCATATAAAACTATAACATGTTTGACTATCTGTGGAACTCAGAGGGAATAAATTTTTAGCTACAAGCAGGGGTGATCAAATAGTTTATTAGTAGAGCGCTATAGAGGACCTGTCACTACCCTACCTGTATTTGTGAAAATATGGTGACGTGTTCCCTTTAAATACTTGGAATCAAAGCTCAATCCTGTCTATCATCCAATATGACCTTTTTAATAATTTGATCTAAAAAATGAGAATAACTTTGGTGACGCACACGCGGTCCTTTATCTTTTGTGTTGTCTTCTCATATGGGACCCTATTAATGCCTGTGTCAGCTGTTGTAGCACAAAACTTTTGCTTTCGCACTCTCGCCTTCCGTGCAAACCTCTTCCGCGGGCCGTTCCTAGGTTTGCGCCCTCCTCCCGTATTTTTTTTTATTCCTTAACTCCCTTGTGGGGTCTTTCAACCTCTCGGACCTGTCCTCTCCAGCCTATCCTACCGCCATCACGTCTCTTGCCTTCTTTCCAGCATTGACCATAGTATCAGCTGCTCCTATCATGGACTGAAATACTATTGCATAATAAGTAAAAAAGCCCCATCCAGCGCCATAAAGCGGTCAAAACTACCACTACCAAACTTTGTTTGATCTAGTCAGTTAATTAATTTTAATCTACATCTTATTATGTGATGGATGTTTATTGACGAAGCAATGTGCTTAACGCTGTTACTACTGGGTGGTTGTTGTTATCTACGCACTCCTCCCGTAATATGCAATAAGATCCTGCATGAAAATCATTCCTTCCTAAAAATCAAAATCTTGTACCATTTATAATGAAAAACAAAATATAATTTTCCCTATAAATTAAAAGAATTGATCTTTTCCAGTCGTTATGGTCTTCCAAAGGAGACAGTGATAAAGATATACCTGTCTCAAAATAATAGGCAAACGATTTCAAAATCAGCCTTAAAGCACTTTACGAGAACACGACTACGGTCTGGACATTCTTTGAATTCTGTTTTCTGTTTTCTTTATCTTGTATTTCTGCTTTTCCACCCACCCGCAGCACGCCTGCCCTGAGACCTTCATCATTCCGCTTCGTCTTCCTCCTTTCTTTCTTTTTTCTCTTTTCTTCCATCCGCTTTGCTTCTCCCCACTCTTGTTCACTTTTTGTTTGTTGTTTGACGCTCGAGAACAAATCCCCTCTGACATCTATTAAAAAGGTACATAATACCTTAAAGGATAATTGCATGACAACTGTCTGGGATTTGTTTGTTTCTAAGCTCCAAAAATTTTCAAAATAATTGGGAAAATGTAACTAAAACCTAACTCCTTTAGGGGGTCTTAACCTATGGGTCTTGTGGGTAGAGTAGCTAGCACTAAAAATGCTCGGGTACTCGTTTATTCTAGACGAACTTTTCCGATGCTCGAGTGCTCGTCTCGAATAAGACGATCCCTTGAAGGGTCAATGGGAACTCGAGCATTTTTTTTTCACCAAGGGGAACCAAGGCTCCTGCCCATGAAGCTTGGCCAAACACTGGGAACCTCAGAAAAGGATGGAACCCCCACGTAAATGGACAGAACAGGCAGGGGCCAAGCATTCATGGATCCTCTGATGCTGCTTAATCGCACCAACCTTTATATGTGGGGGCCAAAATTATGGGCAACGCATGGCCATTACAGAGTGACAGAATGTGAAGGGCTAGATAGCATCTAAAGCAGATGCAATAATTGGACCCTGACACTATGGGGAACGGCTGGCAGAGGCAAACGGGCAGCAGCGGCAGGCCTAAGAGAGGTGTCTGCGACATACCCTAAGGACTCAGAGCAGAGAGGCTTCCCCAAAGGAGGTGAGCAAGAAGGCTGAATGATTTCCTATTGGAACAAAAGGTTGACGGTAATATTTAGTCCGATAGACCAACCACATCAGTTGTGGCAGACATAGTGGACCAAAGTTTCCATAACGTATCTCTTGTGAAACAAACCTGACATAACCCACAGAACAATGAGCCTGACCAGCTCTTTTGATAGGGGACGACATGTGGAGGCAGCCATGGGAGACACTTCCCTGATTAAGAAGCGGACAGTTATTTTTTCATATCATACCTTGCTCTGTCTTTTATTGCCGGACACCACTTCATTGTTCTCCAGCATGTCTTTCTACCTTGTCCTTTTTAACACCTCACACAATATTATGCGGGCCCGGGCCCTATGTTCTCTTTTTCAGGTGACTCCCCCGCGACGTGTCACCATTCTTTCCTGGTGCCGCGGCAGGGCTCGATGCTTTTTGTCTCGGTTTTAATTCTTTTCTTGAAAGGAATGCAGATCGGCGTGCTCGAGAGGGGCGGCGGGGGGGTAAGGGGGGGATCTTGAGCGTGCAGTGAACGGGTATGGTGGGGGAGAGGGAGGAAATAAATGGGGTGAGGATGCGGGTTCTCAGCAATCTTTGCGGTTTTTTGATGTGCGTAGTCTCTGTTGATTTTCGCTGTGCTCCAACGGGGGGAGTTTAATTGAAAAAAAGAAAGAAAAGATAAGGGTGAAAATAATAAAAGTGTTGATGCGGCGGGCTTTTTGCTATCATGTTGTTCTTCCCACCGTGGACCCAGTCCCCCTCCGTGTCCGGCTTCCTTCCTTTTCTCGTTTTCCTCTTACTCGTGGAGGACTTCCTTCCGTCATGTTGTGTCGTTTCTCTTGAAGTCGATGTCCACTGCCAGGCGAAGCTTTCCCTGTCCAAAGCCCCTGGTCTCTCTACCTCAGGGTTGATCACTCAAGGAGTCGTTGGGGCTCACTGGTCCACCCAGGGGACGGTCCGCGCCACTTTTCCTTTTGGCCAAAAGCGTTTTACGTTTGAAAAATTTATAATTTTCAAAGCAGCCCGCCGTGTCGTTTGCATATTTCCACACTAGGAATAATGGACAAAATATCATAGTGTGTGAATTCTATTTTTAACTTGTTTTTTTTATATTTAAATGGGTTCCATTAATTAAGAGCTACCGTATGTTTGCATTCCCTATTGTTTCTGCTTTTATTTCACCTTACATGTCTCGGGGGGGCCGCATGTGCTGCTACAGTTGTTGCCTCTTTCCACATTTCTCGGAATAAAGGGGTTGGTTGCACCACGGGCCGCTTCCAACTTCTTAAGATCCTTCCGGGCCCGTCGTCGTTGTTTCTCTATCTTTAACGCGATGTATGGAGGCAGGGGAACTATAGTAGATTCAAGGTGCTGCAGTAAACTTATTTCTTTTTATCTTGAGAATGTGAGCTGGGCGCTCCGCCAGCAGGCGAGCTTTCGCCAGATCCAAGCCCCTGTCTGTTAGGCTACGCCCCAAGACAGCACTTCTATAACCTTTGTATAAGATCAGTTAAGTAGCGTTCATTATAATTTAAGTATTATGGCGGGTGAGGGAACGTAAAAGATATGCCAAAAGCGCTGAAATAATATTGGTAATGATAAAATTTGCCAGTATATGTTGTGGATTCCACAGCAGGGTGGCGACAACGTTAACCAGTTTGAGGTGGCAGCCATGACAACAACCAAAATTCTTCCTGACACAGTTTTCTTTTGATAAGAGACCATGTAGAGGCGCCTTATGGACACTTTGGATGCAGCTATGCGATGACGTGTGGAGGTAGTCATGGAGACAATGTGTGGACCGCTAAAAAGAACGACCTGTGGAGGCTGCTATGGAGACAATTAATTTGTATCGTGCCTGTATGTGGCAGTCCAAAAAAGTTTTCAAAACCAGAGGAGCAGGTAGTGATTCCTCCGAAAAATTAAATAAATTGAGTGCCTGTCTGTTGCAGCTCAAAAAGTTTTTCAAACCAGAGGAGCAGGTAGGTATTCCTCCAAAAAATTAATAGAGTTAGTGCCTGTATTTGGCACTCCCAAAATTTGCTTATAAAAACCTAGGACCGTGTAGGTGCCATTCGAAAAGTAAATACATAGAGTAGTACTATAGCTAGAGCCAGTTGTCCCTGCAAAAATATCCATTTCCTATGCTTTAGTGTACAAAGAGGAGGAGAATGGAGGACAATGATGAGGAGGAGTGCATACATTATTCATGTTCACTTCTTTCATCTGGTTGGAATGGAATGCGGAGAAATCCAGGCTTTATTCCATCTTGATAAGCGTCAGCCTGTCAGCGCTGTCAGTCGACAGCGTGTTACGCTTTATGCGGTGATGATGCCACCAGCTGCACTGAAAACCGCTCGACCAAAACCTAGCGGCAGGGCAGAAGAACCTCCAAGGCTAAACAGCGCCAGTTCTGCCACATGTCCAGCTTTGAAACCCAGTAGTTTGTAGGATCTGGCTGATCATTTAGGGGACGTGGTATGGTCAGCTAGTACTCCCTCACATCTTTCGTAAAGATCCCCTCTACTCTGCCGAGACCTGGGGACGGTGACAATTCCTTGCTGGGTACATAAGGCTGGCAAACCTTGTAAGCGTACCCCTTGCTAGTGCTGACAAGCTGCCTGCTCGCCTATCCCCTCGCTACTTGTCCCGCAGAACGACGCACTTCTGCCGCTAGCGCGTCCAGAGGGAAATACTGTTTCACTTTCAGCTTGTGCACCAAGGCCTGCGGGTATTCATTCATTCTCCACACTCCTTTCCTCTCCAGGCGATGAGATTGGAAAGATTTTGCTGTACCGTGGGGTCCAAGGAGAGTGAATACCCAGTAATCGGTGCTGGAATAATTCCTTGAACGCGAGGGTCCCCGGGATATGCAGCCTAGCATGAAATCTGCCATATGCCCAGAGACGCAACGCGCAAGAATTCACTTCCCCTCCCTGGCCTGACTTTCCCATTTCTTTCCTTCCCCTCCTCCTCCACTCCTCCCACTCCTCTTTCTTCTGCCCATACCAAACCGCTGAACAGTGACGGTACGCCGCACCTGACAGATATCATACAATCCACGTCCACTTCCTTCATTGTAGACTATGAGGAAGCTGACACCTGAACTACCAGTTCTTTGGAATTGACATCTGCAGTCTACAACGCTCTGCGCTGCTGGTAAACTCTGGATAACAGGGTTCATGTTGAATTCCACCTCGTGGGCAAACTTCGTACAACCAGATCGGTGAGCGGGCAGTTTTTGGAGCGGCTCTGCGCTGGCCCCTGAGAGTGGCAGCATCTGTGCTGACTTCCCTGAAATTGCGCACATATTCGGCGCACCTTCGTGAGCAAATCAGCCAGATTGGGGTATTCCTTGAGGACACGCTGAACTATCAGATTTAACACAGGGCCAGGCATGCACATGGTTCGCCGTGCTGCCGAGTTGCAGAGACCTCCACAGTTACGCCGTTTGTCCCACCACCACCATGGCTGGCCTTCAGTTCACGGTGCCAGCCACGATCAGTTCTGCGTTCCGTGATCCCTGTAATAGTTTCTTGGGCAGTGGGGCCTTTTATCGCCTAGGCTCAGCAGTTTGAGCACCGCCTGGCTGTCGCTTAGCCGACGGCACTGCTGCTGTGCCTAGAGCTAGCGACTGATGGCCGCCAATGCCCACGGATGGCAGTACGGGAGGAGGTGGAGGAGGGGTTGGAGAGGAGGAGAAATATAGGCCTGAAGCCCTGGAACCGAGGTAGGCCCCACAAATCCTCGGCTTCGGCAGTAATAATGACCACCGCAGGGTCAACTCGGTCCCAGCCTCCACCAAGTTTACCCCATTTGCCGTCGCGTATATATGGCCCTTCCCGGCAGCATCGTCCCACTGGTCCGGGTCAGGTGGGACCTGTCAGAAACGGCGTTGGTCAGGCACGGATGATGTTGTCTACACTTGCTGTGGCAGGGCTGGGACGGCACATCGGGAAAGTAGTGGCGCTTGGACCGAATACCGGAGGGCGTCCTTTGCGCCGCCGTGAGTTGCGAAAGTCCTCGGTCTCTACTAGCCTATAAGGGCAGCATCTCCAGGCTAACAATCTGTAGATGTGGACATTAGCTTGGGCGTGCGGTGGGTTTTGCGCGATACCTCCTTTTGCGCTCCAGCGTCCTGGGGTATGGAGAGCTGAACGCGGTGGATCTGTGGAGGATCGTGGAAGGCACGATGGGTTTTTGTGCCAGGGCCTGGGCAGTGGGTGACTAGCAGCTGACACAGGGGAAGGATCAGTGGGGTGCACGGCCGGAGGTGACGGGCTTGGTGGCACGGCGTGGTTTGTTTAGCATTCATTATCCAGCGCATACTGGTGGTAGTTAAGCTAGTAGTGGTGGAACCCCTGCTGATCCTGGTTTTGGCAAATGTGGCATGGCACACCCAGTCCGTCGGTCATCCGGTGGTTTCCTCCATTAAGAACTCCAGACTTCTGAAAATCTAGCCCTCACGCGGGAGCCCTCGCAACGGATCTTCACTACGTTACACACAGCTTTGGCGTCTGATGCACCGCTCTGGTCCTGCCTCTCCATCTGGCCCCCCCCACTGCCTCTCCAACCTGTTCTGGTCAGGACCTCTCCTCCGTCTCAGAAAAGCACTGTTGTTCACCCGCCTCTTCAAACCCAGCTTGGGTCTGTCACCTCATCATCCTCCGATGCCTCAGTCTGCTCCCCCCCTCGGACTTCCTGCCCTACAACAACTTCACCACTGTCTACAACCTTGTCTCCTCATCGTCGGACCCTCTTTACACACTTCTTCCACAACGTCAAGAGGTCCATCATCCAACCCCCAACTGGCGACTGGTGGAAACCTGGGCATCGGAAAGTGCTCAGCGCAACCGTCAAGTGTTGTGACTGTGAGAAGGGTCCAGACAACCAGTTCCTCAGAGTATGCCGGTTCAAAAATGCCAAATTTTCCTGGGTGTCTTGAGCGGAGGAGTGCCCGATTTCGGTGACTGGGTGACTGCGTGGAAGACTGACTGGTGGACACATTGCTCGAAGCATTGTCGGCAATCCACGACATCACCTGTTTCGCAACTGTTCTGGCCTCAACATGCTCTAACTACCACGATCCAGTAACTTCAGACATGAACGAGTGTAGCTCTGCGCGTTCCCCTTCCTCCCTCATCAGCAGGTGGTGTCCTCACCCCGCCCAGACCACTGCCTCGACCCCTGCAGTAGTGGACCGCCCACGTCCCCGCCCCCGTCCTCTACGCCCTATCCCCGGTTACCGTTTGAAAAGGAAGTTATAACTTCAATTTTTTTCTTTTTTTTGTGTTTTTTAGTTTTAAAACCAACGGATGCTACCTATTGCTATGGCTATTTTCTAGCCACTATGAAAGCACCCCTGCTTAATGCCAGATGAATGACGCTGAGTTATGAAAAATAAACGAAAATAAAAGGAAATTGGCAGCTGTGCCCTAATTGAAATCCCACCCCTAATAAATTGTCCCACTTCAGTCTTTGCGATGGATAGGTTCGTCCGAGCCTAAACACAATGGTCGCAAGTCCTCAACTGCAAATTCCTCCAATATGGTAGTGAGATGCACTACACCGCAATGCAGCCCTCCAGCATATCAACCAGAAATAAATATATAACGCTATTGGTAGCCGAATTAACCGTTTGGGATTCTCCTATGCTATTTTTTTCCTAGCAAGTATGAAACACCTGGCTATGCCAGAGGAAGATGAACCGCTGAATTATGAAAAAATAAACGTAAAATAAAAAGGAATTGGCAGACTGTGCCTAATGAAATCCAACCCCTAATAAATTGTCCCACTTCGGTCTTTGCTATGGATATTGTGCGTCACTAAGCGCTACAAACACAACGGTCGCAAGTCTCACTGCACGTCCTAACAATATGGTAGTAATGCCTCCAGCAAGGCCAGCCACCAGCAGATCAACCAGAAATAAAATATATACAAATAAAATTGTAATAACGTATTGTAGCCCTACGAAGGCTTTGTGGGTTCTTGTTGAATCACTCCTGCCTAACACTATTCTAATAGAACAGCCTAACGCTTTCCCTGAACCAGCAGCAGCTCTCTCCCTAGCGCAACCGACACAGTAATGATCCGCGCAGCGCAGCAGGGCTATTCTATTCCAGGGTCCCTGATCTGGCCACCACCACTGCTAAATCGACGTGTAAGGGTACCACTTCATGCTGGGTGAGTGCAGAGTCCTCCTGGCTTGTGTTGGCTCCTGTTTCTGGCCGCAAAAAGCAAACGGCGGGAAGATGCATTTTCTTGAGCGGACTAAGTATTCGTCCGAGCCAACGAGCAAGTTTCGAGTACTCATGCTCGAACGAGCATCAAGCTCGGACGATATGTTCGCATCATCTCTAGTCCTTTTGGTAAGAGTGAGTTTTGATCCGCCACTTTATGTTTAATTCTACATAAATTTTTTAAGAAGTATATGTGCCAGGAGTACAACATAACCCTCCAAACATCATATGGAGTGTGGTCATGGAGTTTAGGGTGCATCTTAAAAGTGTTCGGCCCCCAGCACATTGAATAGTCACAAGATAGTGACATTAACCCCAAAAAGTGGCTTTCGATTCACCACTGCTCTTTGGATAGAAGAGGAAAGGTTTACCAGAAGTTTAACTATGACATCCCAGATCGAACAACAGCAAGGGAGTGAATGTTGTGACGGGTTTCTCTCCTCCGCCCCAACCCTCCTCCGACGGTTGCAGGCACACCCATGCTTTCTATATGTGTCCCGACACCCGTCGCGGTGCTTACCTCTCCTTGTTCCAACACTGGCTCCGGCATTCCAATCCTCATCCCTGCCTTCCAGGGCACTCACGGCGCTTCCAGAGATTTAAAGGGCCAGTGCGCCGATAATTGCCACTGACCGGCTTCCCAATTCTGATAACTTCTCAGCCCTTCCTGTCTTCCCTGCCGGATTCGTTGTGCTGATAAATGCCTTGTTTCCTATGTCCTCTGCAATTATAGTAATTTCCTGTTTGTGACCTCGATTTCCTGGTCCTGACTACGATCACGCTGCTACGTGTCCTGACCTGCTCACGTCTCCTGACTCTGATTCCTGCTGCTTGTCTGACCTCCTAACCCGGTCCCCCGACCACGAGTTTGCCATCGATCGTACTTCGCCTTCGTAGGCTATGTGAAAACTGGGTGCCATCTAGACTCTAGTCCCCTGTGTCGGCTTTTGTGTCATCGTCCGCCGGTGTCCAGAGGATCCACACACCCTGTCCGGACCGATGTGAGTGGATGGAGAGCCTGTCAGTAACAGCGGGCTAACGTTTGATGACCCGAGCGAGCTATTGAGATGTCATGTGTGATGCCAATCAACACGGTATTAAGAAAACATACCTCTGTCACACCAAGTGAAACATTGAGACTCACATCAGCGCATCATCAACTGTATTCTTGGAGAGAGGATTGTGCAGAACAACTGATGTCACATATAATGGTATTTATGTATATAGATATATATATATACACTGTCCTGTACTATCTAAATATCTATAGTATATATAATATCTACATAGCATATATAATGTGTGTGTGTGTAAAATCATATCATGTAATCTTTTCTAACCTCTCCTCTCCTAACGCTTTTCACTGCTCAGATCTGTTCTCAGTGACGCAGGCTTGTTATATAAGTTTATGAGGGAGAAAAGAGGAAAGAAGTGGAACTGAGTAGGAGATAAATAAACACCTGCTGCAATTCAAGAACAGTACATTTTATCATATATTGAATACATTACAGGAATATTTATTTTGTAAATCTTCACCACACTCCTATGCTTCTTACTGTAACAGATCTCAGCATATGATATATATTACCGTTTTATAATAAGCTGAACTATTCATGTCAAATTTTTTTCAGAAAAAGAGATCTTCCTGAACTTTTCCTCTCCCTAAGCTTTATGAGGATGTTTATATTCCATGACAGGTTATTTACTGCAGTTGGCATTAGTGAAACACTGTGTGATGTCAAGAAATTGAAGTTTGTAACAAAGAAAAGAACAAAGCCTCAGACACGTGCAAAATCCTAGAATTGTGCAGTTTTTTTAGGCCTGGATTGAGCAGGCCCACACTTGTATGCCATATACCATACAGGGGGGAGTCCTTTTCTCCCTTCTTCATGATTTAAAAGAAAACTGTAGAACACCATTGTACAAAAAAATCCACCTTGCCTCAGTAGAAAATCCTCAGTTTAGAGTCCAATTTATATTCTGTTTATTTTGCTTGTAGAAAATACCCTTACAATCATAGAGGATTATAAATGTGTGATTGGAAGTCATGCATGGGTCAAGCACAGCTGGGGAGCTTTTGGCCACCCCATTCCCTAAATCATAGCCCCTTTTCCTCTTTTATTCACTTATTTTGGACTTTTTGTGGCTCGCCTAGCAAGACTTTTCAGCGCTCTCCTAATATTAACATGGTGCAAGTTTGGTAAATAAATCAGTTAAATTGGTGCAATTGTGGTGGCAAATTAAATTGCCGTTCAAAAAGTGCAATAAAACTCCAGCTAGGTTCAATGCATTTAAAAACTTTTATAAGAGGTTGCAGAAAGCTTTGCGCGAATATAATCTTAAAACCGTAACCTTCAGCTGCCAGGAATTAACAAAAAAAAAAGCATGCACTAACGATAATGACACCCATTTCATATTTTTTGTAGAATAAAAGTTTTGCCTTTCTACTTGAGAGCCTGCCTTTGCAGTGGTTATTATGTCAAGGGTTTGTGGCCAGAAGATAACACTTAGGCAAATTTACTTACCCCCGGTCCCTTTCGAACCCCGCGGCCGTTCCAGTTGATTCGGAGCTTGCTGGGATTCACTAAAGGTCCGTACGCCAATATCCACTAGGTTTCAGCTGGCTGCGCCAGGTCCCCGGAGTTCACCTTCTTTGTCCCGGTGTATGTTATTTTTTTTTTAATACCGCGTCTTTCCGCTCCATTAGGTTTTTCCAACAGCCATGTCCCCGATTTCTGTCACGTGAAACCCCCGGCACCGATGCGACGCAATCCGGTCGCGTGCGCCAAAATCCTGGGGCAATTTGGGGCAAATCGGAAATATTCGGGAAACCTGATGAAAATTAGCGATTCGGACCCTTAGTAAATGAGCCCCATAGGGAGTTATTTATCATTGGTTTTCCTGGACTTTTTTTGGCGTAAAAAAGTCTAAAAAAAAGTTGAATTATTTTGGGACTTTTCACTTCCAAAAAAGTCTCACAGGACTATTTCCACCCCTTCATTAATCTGGGGTAAACATGTACGTGTAGGACTTTTTTTTTTTTTTGGCATTTTGAGACTTTTTTAGGACTTTTGAAAAAAAAAAAATCCCAAACAAAAGGTAGACCATAAGAACATTTATTAACCTCTTAATGACCAGGCCCTTTTTCAAATCCATAACTTTTTTATTTTTCCCTGTCCTTTGTGAGGGCTTGTTTTTTGGGTTAAAACGAGACAGCGGCCTCGGCAATAGATATACAGCAGGCTTAACCTTGCAGTTTACGTGACAAGAGCTGTAATGCAATTTCTATGCCTGTAGCGTCACTAAACAATTAAAGAAACATGCTTTCTGATAATAGAGCTTAAAGACATGCTTAAATATTAATGCTGTGAATTGCATCTGGGACAATAACAAATTGCACTGGGTGGTAATCTCGTAGGGCAGTGCAAAATGATCACAAGGAAACCTCCTACGAGCTTGTTTTGCTGTAGAATTGTAAGTAATGGGCTATTTGGATGATAAAAAATGACATCAGCTCCGTAACATTCCAGTTTAATAGACTTCTCAGCGATGGAATCTGATTATTTCAAGTAAGAAAACCATTAATGAATAGCATCATTAACGTTTATTGCAGGTGCCCGAGGGAGAGCACTTCACATGGGGTAAATACAGACACTCATTGATTAAAATGGTAGAACATGAGAGCAGAAGATTGTGCTGGGGACATCATCATCTGGTGCCACTGAGAATATAGGCACTAATCTACTGGTGCTATCACTATCAGAAGGATTAGTAAGAATAATACAAAATATTGCATAGATTTTCTATTTTTAGGATGTTGTTAGAGAAACAATGGCATATACAATATAGCAGCAAAAAGAAAAATAAAAAAAGCTTGGAGACAGCAAGAAAGGGGTTCTAGGATGGAAATGGGATTATTCAGCTATTAGGAGTCCCACCTTCTAGGTGTCTTGTCAAAAAATATAAGAAATCGATGTGGAAGTGCTGCTTGTGGTCCGGAGGAGAGAGGAACTGGTGTGCAAAATGGCAGCTCCAGGAAACTCCAGGAAGGCAACACATCTTCTGATATTTATATAATAAGAACAAATAAAAACACAGCGTTCAGGGGCCTGGCACAGACTTTGCACTGGGGCCCATCAGCTTCTAGTTACGCCAATGGTAGATGTACTTCCAACTTATAGTCATAGACATCGAATAAGAGTCCTGATCAAGGATACAAGCATAATATCAGTCTCCCCATTGTTATTCAACACAGAAGCTGAAGCACTAGCCAATGTATTGTCGACAATGGAGAAACAGATACATTAGGGGTCAATGGATAGTTGTAATACAAACAAGATTAGTGAAGGCAGCGGATTCAGAGACTGAGCGAGTAAGAAAGAGACAATCAGTGAGGAGACAGGGGGAATACAAACTGGAGCAGAAGGAAGACAATGCGATCATCAATACTATGCCAGGGCCACATATCAATAAGTAAGTTTAATGCGCAGCAACTCAAAGCCTTACTTTAAAAAGCGGACTTTCCAGTTGCTTAAAGAAATATGCATGAGATCCTTGTCATACAAAATAGAATTAGTCCAATTATCACACCACAGTTAGGAACAGAGGCGCTCCTACATCCAGGACCCCATGTCAGCTCAGCCTATATCTCAGCCAGCCTTATACACAACGCCAACTGCTGAATTGGGGTCATAGAGCGCGATGGCTGAGCTGCTGAAGAGCCAGAGAAAACCGCATTTCTGTATCTGTGGAGCACCATTTCAGTCCTACGACAGTGCCACTAGCCACATACACATATACACCTTCGCTGTATAAGATACGCATCATTTTGCCCGATAGAATGTAGATGAATTGATGAAAAAAACGTTATAGGCCTTAACTCCTTTCATTAATAGTCTGACTGTGCTGAATAGTGCGGCGCCGACCATGGAAAAACCATGGTGAGTCATTGGGCTGGGCTCGGCGCATCTACCAAAGAGCCCTCAAGGAATCCGATGAAAAAAGAACTTTGACAACATGGCGCTCCTTTGGTCTATCATATCCAGCGCTAGTCATAGAGGCAATGACACAAGAGCATGCCGGCCTCCTCTCAAGGATATCGCAGGAACTCTTTCACATACTGTATGCTTCTGTACATTCATCAATACGCGTACAGACACTGAAATGTACTGCCGAGGATGCTCATGTTGTGCAGCATGATTCTGATGTAGTAAGGAAATATTTTGAGGTCCAGCCAAAAGATGGCCGATAGTGGTACACAGTGACACTGCAGCGGCCTAATGTTCGAACTACTGACCTAGCTAGCGGTTTGTCGTGCAACCATCCAGAGCGAAGATTTTCTGGGGGGTCCGGCGCAGATATCAGGTGAATGAAGATGTACAGTGCACCCGATGTCCTTAGATCAGCAGATTCCTGCATCCGTCGCTTACCCCGCCCCGGCAGACAGTCGAACACCTGCTATTCAACGTTCTTGAAATTAGTGAGCGTGACGTGAATCTGGTGGCAGCAGTAGAGGGTCGAGTTATTATAATTCACCGCCGGTATTGCCCCTCCCGGGAAATCCGCTCGGATGTTCCGAAGTGCCCCCAGTTATCCCCCCGATTTCTCGATCACGTGCAATGCCCCTGCCCCACATATATGCCATCCGCAGGTACTCGTCTCCAGTTAGGTGGCCCCCGCCACACAAAAAGTAACCGCGGGAACGACAATTCCGCGCCGCAAATACGTAAATTAGCTCGGCGATCAGATCACGCGTGAAGAAAGTTCGTTCCTGACAATCCTTTTTAGCCTAAATGAGCCACATTGTCTATAACAGGGTGAAGTTCTCTGACCTGCAACCTTATGCGCCCACGGGCTGCCAGAAGTGGCGGCACTCAAGTGGAAGCCACTCTCTGCGCTGAGGCACTTGGCCGCGCCATAACAGCTCAGAGACACAAGCAAGACAAGACCTACAGATCATTCCTGCAGTAATTCCAAGCCAATTAAAAGATGCCTCGGCCTCTTCGACATCATTTTGATAACTCCCTCACCGATACTTACTTCTCTACTTAGAAGCTGAAGGAAAGATGTGGGCGCGAACGAGATGAGTATAGACAGCCGCCGAATACCGAGAATTATCTTTGGAGAGACCTCTTGCTGGCCCCACAATTCTCTGTTGTACAGAGCATGGGACACGAGAGAAATGATATTTGCAAATTGTCCATCTATTTTTAACGTTGTTAGCCATAAGTCCTCAGAGGTGAGGCCAAGCTGCATCTGGAATGAATCTTGATTTGGAAGTTCTGTGAAGAACAAGTGTGGCGAGCAATAAGTTCTGCTTTTAATTATTGCTGTTGGAACACCTCTCGAAAAATAGCGGGGCTGTTGTCCGGTGTTGCAGTTTGGGACTACGGTCCGCTTAAAAGCGTTGACCACCACATGCGTCTTATAAGATACCACCTTTTCCATAGCCTACCTCCACGAGCAACCACATGAGCCCTGCTTCATCACAAGGCTGCAGTCAGCCAACATAAATGCAAGTCTGACGCGACCTATGGTGTGTAGCCTCGCCACTGCACCCCTGTACATTGATAAACGGGGCGCATTCATCAGTAGCAAGACAGATCGACCATCGCAATTGTGAGCATTTACCTACTCAGCTATGGTTACCAATGACGCGACTTTCAGACCTTTAGTCAGGGTGGGAGACCCTGATTTAGTGATGGAGATAGCAACTGTCGATATCAGCTTTCCAAGTTTGTATCTCACACAGAACACAAAAGCGGATATTGAAAGAGATTCATCATGTGAAGGTGTTCTCCATAACTTCTGCAAACCAGCTCAGTGTACGTTTGTGATCATGCACAAATCCTAAATAGTGACTGTGGAAGTGATCTACTCATTTATTGCGTGTTGACTTAAAAGTTGACGCAGGTCTCACCAACAAAAACAGAAAATATAGCACTGTTGACTATAAAAGCTGATGCCTGATTGTCCTAATTTTTTTGCATTACTATCAAGGAATGCTTCTAAGTGAGGGACCAGTAGTCATGGTGGTCCGGGACAAAAGACTATAGTGAGGAGATCACCATGTATTAGATGATTTATCAAGAGGCTGTCTAAATCTTGCCTGAACTTTTTTAGGTTATGCGGGTTGTATCAGCACAGAAGCTAGCTACTTAGTATATAACTAGAAAGAAACTCTGAGGTATGTTGATGACATCTAAATTTGCAAATGATACATTTTGTGTAAAAAGTGCCCTTTTTCATCTTGAGTAGACGCTTGGTAAGGAAACTCGGAAAGGCAGCGCATCTTCTAATGTCGTTTATTATATAATAAGAACAAATGTGAAAAACAACGCTCTTAAGCATGAGTCACCAGATAAAAGTGAACCCCCCGCCCCCGAACTGCTGCCGCAGCTATCACTCCTTTTATTTTATTTTTGCTCGCTTTTGACTTTGGTTCTACGCAAATCCAAATTTAATTTATAGATTTCTAATATTGTTACCCAGCGCAGGGTCTATGCCTGAATCTTTGTATGTCTCAAAAATTCACCGAAAGTTCACCAACCCTATCATTATCAATCACCTCTCTTTGACTTACTTCGGCCTCCGATAAGCCACATAAAGATCATGATTACAAATCTCCAGTAACTACGATTCCATTTGATGAACTCCGCATCCTTTGGATATCACTATCATATTCATGTACACAATGGATTATCCCAATACTAATATTGTTTGTATCCATTTCAGACATATATTTAATATAGTATATATATTTTTATATATATATATATATAATTCCGCTAGTCCATGTATATTTCTATACAGATTTGATGTGTGTACGCACCTCAATATTGGGACACACACCTTGACGCTATATCATGACGTACTGTACTTACCATAACAAATAACGAGAATGTTCTCTTGACCTGGGGTCTGCATTGTTAGTCATTGCCCGGCCTGGGGTCTGCATTGTTAGTCATTGCCAGGCCTGGGGTCTGCATTGTTAGTCATTGCCCGGCCTGGGGTCTGCATTATTAGTCATTGCCCGGCCTGGGCTCTGCATTGTTAGTCATTGCCCGGCCTGGGGTCTGCATTGTTAGTCATTGCCCGGCCGTCATTGCCGGCATGGGGTCTTGCATGTGTTAGTTCAGTGCCCCGGCCTGGGGTCTGCATTGTTAGTCATTTGCCGCCTGGGGTCTGCAGTGTTAGTCATGCCCGGCCTGGGTCTGCATTGTTAGTCAATTTGCCCCCGGCCTGGGGTCTGCTATTGTAGTCATTGCCCGCCTGGGGGGTCTGCATGTTCGTCATTGCCGGCCTGTGGGGTCATGTTAGCATTTCGTCGACTTTGTCTGCTACGGCCGATCGTCGATCGTAGCGCCGCCTGGTGGTTGCATTGTTAGTCATTGCCCGGCTGGGTATGCAGTGTTAG